>CP139508.1:80078461-80275961 GCA_021014915.2 Artemisia tridentata subsp. tridentata
AATGGAACTTGTGGAAAACTAGAAGGGGGGTTGAATAGTTTTTACCATTTTTAAAATTAATTTGCTTTGAATACTTAACGTGATTTCAACTTAATGTAAACAATCAAACAATATAAAGTAAAGCAAGAAAGGAAAGAAACAATCAAACCACAACACGGATGTTTATAGTGGTTCGGTCTACAAGGACTCTCTTCCTTGCCCTACTCCACTCCTCGAGCCTCTAACTCGAGAGTTTTTCTTCACTAAGAAACAAGCTCCCTTCTAGGCGGAGAAAAACCTTTACACGTCGCTTACTCTTTATCCAATATAAAGCTAAATACCGAGTTCTAGTTCAAGGTAGAACCAACCTGACGTCGCTTACACTTTTTCCGGTACTAAGCTAGATACCGAGTTCTTTACAAGGGTACAACCACTCCCGACACTCCATGTGTTTTGAGGATTAAAACACTAACCGATCACTACTGAATGTTTGGTATAACAATGATGTGTGAACTACAACTAAATCACACAGTATCTATTCTAACAGGTTTGCAACAGTATGTTGAACCTTGATGCTTGATCTCTTTGCTACAAAAGAAAGATCACTACAAATGAAATGAATGAATGAATGGGTTAGTAATGTATGAAAGAATGTATATGTAATTTATGCTATATGAGTGATGAGTGAACTTGAATGATCAGCTTGCTATTTATAGGCAAACCGATCAAATAGTCCACGGATTTGGCGGAACCAATTCCAGGGGTCCGCCCTTTATGCTGTTTGGTTCCGCCGGGACCTGACAGCTATATCTTTACAAATCTTTCCATATCTTGCCAAGATCTTACACAATCCAATTCTTTGCTTGAAGATCTTTCCAAAAATTTACTAAATCTACAAGATATCCAAATGATGTATGCAATGATGTCATGAACATATTTCCATTTTAAGAATTAAAATGTAAATAATGTAAATGTATATATGCATGTAACATGTATCCTAGTGATCATGTAGCATGTATATGATGAGTTTTAAAAGCTTATTACTATAAATGTAAAAGACTTTAACTTATATTTATGCTTTGCTAAAGATAAACTTTATAATTGTCATTAACAAAATATAGCAAAGATCGTAAAATATAAATAACGTTTTTAGGACGATATTTGTATTAACAATCTCCCCCTTTTTTGTTGATGACAAAACATAAAATTTATTTCTAAGCAATGGAATAAATAAAGTGCAAGTCTTTTAAAAATATAGATTAAACTAGTTTTATGCAAGTTTTGAAATCTATTTAGGCATAAAACATGTACTGACTGTTAAGTATGAGTTTAATCTAATCTCTCCCTTTTTGTCGAAACAAAAAGAAGAAATGCATAGCGGAATGTGGTGAACGGTTCTTGGTGATTACTCCCCCTAATTAGGAGTACCAAGTATGATGCATGGATTTTGAGAACTTAATATCTCCCCCTTGGATAATACTCCTGTTAATTGGAGTGCCAAGGTTATGATGCATGAATGAACCTACAAAAACAATAGTTAATGTATGATATGCTCCCCCTTGATCAATACTCCCCGTTTCTAGGGTACCAACGTATATGATTCAAGGATTATGAATGCTACAAAACAAGGATTAGTACATGATATGCTCCCCCTTGATCAATACTCCCCGTTGCTAGGGTACCAACGTATATGATTCAAGGATGAGAAATGCTACAAAACAAAGGTTAGTTGTAGATAATTCAACCAAGTAATATGAGTTCAACCTGTTTGACTAAAAAAAGTCAACTATGTATAATTGTGCAAACTAAGCACAAAAGTGAAATAAAGTCAATACTTCAAACCAACCATATAATGATGCAAATTTTAGTAGTTCAATCCAACCAAAATATAATGCCAAATAAGTGATCACACACAAGCATTAACATAACATCCTTCCATTGAAAATTGTTTGTGATCAAAGTCACAAAACAAGATGTTACAACATAAAAAGAAAATATCCTAAAAATTAAAAAAAGAGAAGTCCTAAAAAGTACTAAGAAGTCCTATAACAGGAAACAAAGTAGAAACTTCTAATGTCTATTGCGGAGGATGTGTGGTTCAAAATGAACCGCATTTCGTTTTGTAACTCGTGAACCAAGATGTTGGTCCGTTGAGTTAAGTGGGAGATCCTCTCACACATGGAACATCCATGTCTAGGGTAGTTTGGTGGAAGGGATGGTTCATTATTCGTTGTTGGTGGTGGTGGTTGGTTATTTGATGGTGGAGGTGGTGGAATGTATGTTGATGACATGATGGAAGCTAGTAGAGTGGATTGTAAATCCATGGCTTTACTAAGGTGGGAATCCACCATATTGGAGAAGGCATAAAGACGATCAAGTTCTTCATTGATCTCGCCTTAGGTGTTTGGTTGGTTAATCCACATTCCCTCATCAATCGCATTGAGGGTGGACCTTGGTGAAAGGGGTTGAGGTTGCAGTTGTGGTGGTGCTTGATCCCGGTAGAGAGGACCGTGAATATCCTGATAGATGGGATAGAAAAGGAGTGGTTCTCGAGCCTCAAAAGGTATAGGTGGTGGATTTGTGGACCTAGGAGGTAGGTCTTCAAGGGTTTCTAAGTATGGGTGTGGTGATGTTGGTGGAGTAGTAAATAGATCCATTGGATGGAGTTTCGGTGAATGTGGAGGTGATGTGATCTAGTTGGTTGAGATGGAGCGGGTGGTGGTGTGGTAGCCACTGGGGTTATGGTTGGTGGTGGAGTGTTGATGATGATGTGAGGTGGTGTTGGAGTTGAGAGAGTGAGAAAATTCTCATTTGCTATAGGTGATGAAATGTTTAAGGGTGATGACTCTTCTGATGAAGAATTTAGATTCACAAAACAACAAGGTCTGACACTCATTCGAGCTGTCCTTCTTGGTGGTCTGCTTGTTGATGAGTTGTTGGACTTAGTCATTGTTTAAATGAGAAGGGTTGCTTAGAAGTGCAGGAATAATGCTTAGAGATGATGGTGAAGTGTGAATTGTGATGATCCTAAAGCTTCTAATTTATAGGCAGTAAGGTTTATGGAACTTTGTGTTTGGATTTGATGTTGATCCATAGAGAAATGTTGGTTCCTAATGATTTGGTGCAAGAAAATGAACTTGTCATATCACCAAAGTCAATCCATAGAGATGGAGTTGAGTGAGTTTGGGAAGATATGCAGTAAATGCAAAGGGTGAGTGGGAAATATAATGATTTGTTTGATCCACGGATTGCAAGGAACCAATTTGAGGGTTCCTTGTTTGTTATAGAAAGGTAACTTGGATGGAAATTTGAATTTTCAAATTTTGGTGGGAAATGAATTTCTTATAGTTCTAAGTGTGCCTAAGTGATCCTAATGTGCTTAATTATCAGTAGAATAATCCTAAGAACTAGAATCAATGATCTAAGGTGAAGGATTAGAAGGGAAATTTAAAAAATGTTACTGTTGAACGGCGGACCCAATCGATAACAAAGCGGACCCAAATTTTTGGTTCCGCGGAATCTGCTAGGCTTATTTTGGCGGAGCCAAAAATTTCAACAGACGGAACCCAAAATTTGGTTCCGCCATATCCGTCGATTGAAAAATCTTTACAGAGGCGATTTCTAACTACCCGAAACCCGTTGAAATCCCGAAAATTATCCTAAATCATATGTAACTAATTAGTTGTGATTGTTTAAAAACAAAAGCACAGGTTCTAACACATGATAACACATAGATCAAACGGATGATTTTGAACTAACCATATATGGACGTTAAGCCAAACAGTGGCTTAATCATGAAAATTTGATAACAACAAAGTGTTATCGTCCTGCATAGTAGAGTTAGTTTTCATAGATGTTTAATAACAACATAGTATCCTAAAAACATAACAATTCACTACATCATTGTTTGAAATTGTTTATACCAAACACTCCCTATTTCCTCACTACTTATTGATTTTCTTGTTGAGCTTCATGATCCAACGCCCAATGTTCTTCATCATTCCTCTTGTTTTTCTGAATTCCTCAGATTGGTTCTCAATAGGTGGAAGTTGACTCATGTATTCCGGAGGAGGAATCCTAGAATTGGGTAGACCGTCATCCTCACTAACTGATGATGATGATGATGAGGTTGGAAGATGAGCACGTTTTCCTTTTGACACCGCTACTCTATGGTCACTAAGAGGTGCAAAGGTATGGGGAATGTCAGAGTAGTCTGGGAGGAAACCTCTAGCATTAGGAGGAATGGGTGAAAAAGCTCTAAAGAGACGGGTGAGAAGCATCCCGTAAGGCATGGCGGTGGTACCCAACACCAAAATATCGGCCATTCTCTTGGCGATATAGTAAGCTAAGTTGAAGGGTTGATGGGTGGACACACAATAGAGCATGTAACACAGGCTTGCATTAAGATGATCCCTATTTCCTATGGTGCACAAAACGATAGCTCTAATTACCTCTTCCAACTTTCTAAATTGAGGCCTAAGCTCGTTTAGCTCCATGCCAAACAGGTCTTATCAACCTCTTTACCTTGACTTGTCCTACTATGGGTGGTCCTAAGTATGAAGAGATGATCACGGATTGTCTCTTTTAGAGTCAATGGTGTGTCTTATGGATGCATACGATCATGGAGAGAATCTAGGATTGACAATGACCACTTGTCAGATTAAAGGCAAGTGCCTTGACCCGGAATTCCTAAGACTTTCGCGAATTGGTTCAAAGGGATGGTGAATTCATGTTGACCGGATCTACACACACTCCTTGTGTTAGATGTGATACTAAGAATTATACGTAGTCTAGCACGCGGAATTTACTAGCTAGAACTTAGAAGACTTTATGTGTTTTGTATGATTTGAAAAAAACAAAGAACATAGAATAATAACCTTCAACGATTCAATATTATTAGAATAATAATACGAGTGATTTCCTATCACTAGGGTTTACAACCTTGAATCTCTTTAATCTAATTCATACTTCTATATTTCTGTATGTTAACCTAGGCAATCCTTTTATAGACTAAGGATTCCTTTACAAGATAACTATCAATCTAATTCTAGACAATATACACAATATTTTTTCCATATATATCTACTTACACAAATCATAAACTGTACTAACTTCTTCACTCAGCAGTCTTAACTGCTCATGTCTTCAAAACTCTTCAGCAGTCTTAACTTCCATCTTCAACAGTCCTAACTGTTACCTCCAACAGTCTTAACTTGTTTCCATATGCTCTACTCTTTCCATCTTGTTGGCTTGGCAATCTACACTCCCTTGAGTAATGACCTTTCTTGTGGCAGTTGAAGCACTCAATCTTGGACTTGTCATACCCTGCAACATCATTACTGTTTATGACAATCTTCTTGCCAGTCTTCTTCAAGAACCTCCTAGCTCTCAAACTGAGAAGAGAGAGCTGCCACTTAATATCCATCTCTTCAATATCATCTTCATCAATCTCTTGAAGATCTGAATGAGTCAACATACTTCCATTGTGCTGAGTAGTCAAGAAAGCACAATAAGTATCATCATTTAAAAGTCCACTAGTACTGCTTGAGGTGCTAGCAGTACCAAGGTTTGTACTAGCAGTACCAACTGCTCCACCAACTTGCACTTCTTCATCTGGACTTAAGAAACTGGAAGTTGATACAAAGGCCAAATTGCCTGAGCTTGAGCTTGAGCTTGATCCAGCAAACTTCTTAATCTCATTTTCAACTATCTTGAAGTTGCTATATAGATCCATTAAGCTCATGGAATCTATATCAGGCTTGTTTTTCCATACTACCACATGCATAGCCCATTCAGCTGGTAGACTCCTCAGAAACTTAGAGTTGAGATCTTCCTGAGGCATCTCAATTCCTAAAATAGCCAATTGACTCACCAGTTTTTGAAGCCTATTGATCATATGATCCAACGACTCATTGCTTGTTGCAGTAAAATTCTCAAACTGATGCTTGAGAAGGGTCTTCTGGGTTATCTTGGTGGCTTCATTCCCACAATATCTTGCAACAATAGCTTTAAAAAGAGATTTAGCACACTTGAACTTACTAAAATTCAGCAACTGATCATTGGGAATAGTCATCAGAAGCAAACTTCTAGCCTTAACATCATTCTTGTACCTTGCCTTCTCTTCATTAGTGGTTGGCTTTGTCTGCACTGTACTCTCAGATTTACCATCAACAACAGTTGTTGTTGTGACAGGTGTAAAAGAGTTTCCATCTTCAATGATCTCCCACAGTGCATAGTCTTGCACTTGGAAAAACTGCTCAATACGAAGTCTCCACATGTCGAACTCATTAGGTTTAAGCATAGGAAGCTTAGCAGCAATGTTGGTTGTGGATGGTGTTGTTTCCATGTCCATCTTTGTTCTTCTCGGATCTTCTAAATCTATGTATCAGCAAACCTGTCTCTGATACCACTTGACAGGATCTACACACACTCCTTGTGTTAGATGTGATACTAAGAATTATACGTAGTCTAGCACACAGAATTTACTAGCTAGCACTTAGAAGACTTTATGTGTTTTGTATGATTTGAATAAAACAAAGAACACAGAATAATAACCTTCAACGATTCAATATTATTAGAATAATAATACGAGTGATCTCCTATCACTAGGGTTTACAACCTTGAATCTCTTTAATCTAATTCGTACTTCTATATTTCTGTATGTTAACCTAGGCAATCCTTTTATAGACTAAGGATTCCTTTACAAGATAACTATCAATCTAATTCTAGACGATATACACAATATCTTTTCCATATTTATCTACTTACACAAATCATAAACCGTACTAACTTCTTCACTCAGCAGTCTTAACTACTCATGTCTTCAAAACTCTTCAGCAGTCTTAACTTCCATCTTCAACAGTCCTAACTGTTACCTCCAACAGTCTTAACTGCTTAAGCTTAATTTCCTAACACATGTTGGTTAACTTTGAAATGGATGCTCATGAGGCCATAGTTGTTTGAACTAAGAACAACGCTAGCATAAAATTCTAGCATAAATCTAGGAACTATGGGTTCATCTATGTCTATAAGACAATCAAATTAGATGGCGGCTAGTTATTCTCGGATGTTGGTGCCTTCTAAGAATGAGGGTCTACGGTTCTACCCTCGTGAACATATCATTTTTCTAACGCCTTAAAATTTTTGACTTGGTCGTTTGTGAGTCCTTTTGTCTTATGGTGTTTGGGTAGGTAATTGAGGGTTTCTTTGTAATCATAATATGTTATGGGAGGCATGATGTTATCCTAGACACGAAAATTACATAGTTTAGTTAAAACTATCAAAAATACTTATATAAATTTCTAGTGTGTGCCTACATGGGGACAATGTGGAGGTGCGGTTATCTCGACTCCTTTTGATGCATGCAAATTTCGTTTATGCAAATTTTATAACAAAACGAGAGATAACCCAAACGCTCCTACTTCAATGTAGCTTCGATTGAATGTACCCAAAAATACATATTAGTTATGTATTCCCTTTAGCATTTAAGAGACATTATGCAAGTGATGTTTAAAACATAACGTTTTTATTTGTATGAACAATGTGCAAAAACTATTTTTCTTAGTCGTGAGAAGATTTTTGCAAGTATTTGACATGGGGTTTTTGATGAATTGTGATAATGCCTTATGATATGCAATTCCTAACTATGGAAAACATGATTTGTTATGCAATTCAGTGAATATGCTTCATGATTTTACAAAAAATATGCATAAACCCCAAGTTTTGATTTTGTGCAAGAAATAGAAATCCTAGACTCAGATCAGGAATGTAGATATAGTTAGGATACTTACAGAGAGGATTAAAGCACAAATTGGTTGTGGTATAATGCCTAAATTATGAGTTTGGTTTGCTATGGGTCGAGTTCCAGTAGCTTGTGTGTTTTTGGGGAATGTGATAAACAGTACAGGAGTGTTTGTTTAAATATAAAAACTGACTCAGGAACCCACGGATTTGGCGGAACCAAAAAGTGGGTTCCGTGCTTGTTGTCGATTGGTTATGTGGGAACCTTTTGACAATTGGTTGTTTTTGGTTAATCTAAGGTTCAAGCTAAGGTTCTAACTACACATTTGGTTCCATTAATCCTAAACCAAGTCTAAGAAAGTTAAAGGGTACTCTCTTAAGAGGTTTTGTAAGAATATCGGCAATGTTTTCCTCTGATGCGTGGTTTTGCGACCTTACAACAGGTTTTACCTCTCGAGGGATCTCGAGAAGCTTGCAATCCCCACCAGGCAGTGTACCTGACCGATGTAGTATAGTGAAGTGGTAAGTACCGGGGGATTGATCGTTCTCTAGGGGAATAGTGTCGTTAGGATTGAAAAACTACTCTAATAGGTCTAAGGGTGAGGGAAGATTCTTTTTGTATTTTTATATTTTATGAAAGCAAGTAAAATCTCGGGTTTGAAAGAGTGGGCGGAATTAGTTGCTAGTCAACTAACCCAAATAACTACAATTGCAAGTAAAATAAAATAACTGAAAATGAAAAGGTTGTGAAACTTATATGGAGAGAAATGTGTTTACTTAGATTTCCTTACTCCCTAACTATCTTTTACCGGTTGATTAGTGTGTATTAATTGCGTGGATGACGGGTGTATTCCTTAATACCAATCGTGGGGTGGCGTACGTACTTCCCCAACTCTACAAGCTCCTACTTCACTCCTATGTCGAGCCGGCTAAGAAGCTCCTAACATGGGATCACTAGAATTCGCTCATGCATTAAATACAACCATAATAACCTTAGTACGCATTGGTTCATGTTTCTTAAAACGTTCAAGCAAGTTACCGTATAGGAAGTTAGCCAGTTTTCTTAAGCCTAACATCGATAAACAATCATCCAATACAATTAATAACACACTAATAACCAATAATCAATAGTTAGGTTTCATTAGATCTAAGCAAACACAAGATAAATCTAGCCTAGCATGTTAATTAAAAGACAAGAACAAGATATAATCAAACAACACATAGACATATTGATTGATTAAATGATTACTTATCTTCAATTAAACATGGAGATCCAAGGGTATAAAACCCTTAAAAAATGGCAGAAATTCGTCTTAGGGTTTTCTCCTCACAAAGTTGCACACTAATGACTAAAAATTGCAAAACTATATATAGAGTTTAGTGGCTGACGACGTCACGTTGTAGATCTTGACGCCGTCACCTCGCCGTGGCTAGGGTTCCCGGATGGTCTTCCTGACGCCGTCCCTCTTTAGTCCTCCAAAATCCGCTCTGGCTTATCAAGGGTTGACGCCGTCAGAATAGTACTTGACGCCGTCTCACTTTAACTTAAACCGTGATGGCCTTGATCACCTTAAAGGGTGACGCCGTCAGACTTTCCATTGTAAAACTCTCTGGCGCGTCACGTGTATTTTTCATATCCACCTCTTTTGCCAAGCCATGACGCCGTCAAGAGCAATACTTGACGCCGTCACATGTACTTTTCCAGCAGCTTTGGAGACTTTGTCGTTTTCTTCACTTTTATGCTCCAAAAACGTCCAAAATGCTTCCTTTTCCAGATTTCTTCTCCAAAGTACCTAAAATGACAAAAGGAACGATTTAGGGCAATATTTGATCAAATAAATACGATTTAGGGCTTAAATGACCCCCTAAAAGCGGTACACTTTTCGCTTCATCAAATACCCTTACACTTGAGATTTGCTTGTCCTCAAGCAAATGCGCTTTTATTCTAATCAAAATACAAGTTAGGGGTCATTTAACGCTAATATAAAAGTAATTACAACAAATAGTCATTCCACTTTAATCATAATAAGCACGGAGATTACAAACTAGCACCTCACAAGTAGTGTTTAGATACTCACATCTCTCAGGTGTCTTAAAAGTATATCTCATAAATGAAAACGGATAATATCTCTCACTACCTGTCATAGCAAATAGATTACCATAGGCTTGGGAAAGGATCGAAAACCTTCTCCACTAGGCGTAAGCACCTAAGATAAACTATCAAAGAGGGATTTTTACATGGGTTATAACGTTAGGTGTAGGGATATGATAAACACGGTTTTGTTGGATAAGGGATATTTTACTGGTGGCGAGTTAAAGATCTTGATCAATTACATGTACAATATGGCGTTGCTAAGCCAAGACTAGACTCGACTTAAGCTAAAAACAAAATAACAAAAACATAAAATAAACATAAAATGAAACGGGATGGTAGTCCGTATGTTTTTTCTACTTTTCTTTTTCTCATTTTTTTTGTATTTTTCTTGATTTTTTTTCGATTTTTTTTTTTTTTTTTTTTTTTTTTTTTTTTTTTTTGGGACATACACTCTTGCCCTACCATCCAAAATAATACATCATAGGGGCATTGCATTCCCCTTACACTTGAACTTTTACATAACTTTACAAATAACTATTCTAATGACTCGAATTAAGATAATCGAAACACTTGGAGTACTTTTAAAATATTTAGCACATATGGGGGTAATAATGTTGTTCTTCCCCGTTACTCCATTACACTAGTACTTTACCTATGAGTCCCAATCGTCCCAAAACAATATGTACAAGGATATGACTCGACTTAGCAACCATGTAATCAATTAGATAATTAACTAAGGGTTTAAACAAATGTTGTCACAATAATGCACTAAAGATGAGTGCATACAAGGTAGGCTAAGGCGATTTGGGTGTACATTTAAGTGGGGTGTAAGCAAATTCTTCCTTTAAGTAAAATGCTTAAAGGTTGAAACGAAAAGATAGGCTCTGAGGGGTGTACTAGGGGTATCGTGTACCAAAAATGGGTACAACGCAAAGGGTGTGGGAGAATTACTTGACCAATGTAGCCAACGTAATAATAACAAAAACACAGGTGTAAAACAATTGTTTAATCCTAATGCCTCTTATCATGTAGTAAATCTAACTACACGAATGTAGTCTCACTTGTGGCCTCGGAATGGTCCTAACGCAAGTTCTAGAATCTAAGTGCTACCGGTACACACATCATAGCATAAATGCTTTTCCTACCAATTCTAGGGGCGAACCTCACATATTTGGGGGTGTAAAAGTTTTTAGTGGTACGGTTTTGTGCTAGTCATATAACTCCTATCCGTGAGACGCTCATTAAGATCAAAGTTTCACTCCTATATGTTGTAAAAAATTTTAAATTTGGCACTAAAATTGCCCTAACAGGTATTTCTCTCAGTTTTATTACACATCTACCATTAAACAAACAAAAATCAAGCGTAATTGTATTCTCTAAAGTATCGTATTTTACCCCCCCCCCTTACACTTAAGATGAACATTGTCCCCAATGTTCAAATAACAAGATGTAAAAGTAAATAAGGTAAAAGAATGAAATCAAATACTCCCCTGATTCGCTCGGTGGATGTTAGGAACACGTTTTTATAATATTTCAAGTCTTGATCAAAGAACAAAGATTATGAAGACGTCAAAAGCCAATGAAGCAAAGATGACGTCAAGCAACCAAGATGACTAAGACTTAGGGGGAGATTGTTGGGAACACGTTTCACGAGTTTATTCAAGCCTTGGTCATGTTATCTTAATTGGTTGCTATGGGCTATATGTTTAACTAAATACCACGGTCCATTAGTAGCCCATGGGCCGTGGTATATGATAGATTAGTTTCTAGAAGCACACAAGCACATGTTGCCCTATTCTCTTCCTATAAATAGGGTGCTTGGGTGCTCATTTCTCTTGTTGGTTTTATTCACTATGTTGCCAAAGCTTTGCTAGTCTTAAGAATGTAATGAAATCATCCACTTTCTATTTCTCTCATTAATCTCTCTATTGTGCCGCATCTTCTTATCTTCGTTATTTCTTATTTCTTTCAACTGTGCCATCTGTTTCTATTATTATTCTTCACTTTACTTTATACGCAGTCATCTTATCTTTTCTCATTTCATTTCTATACTTTATCTTCTCATTATTATATACGTAATATTCTGGTTTCATCTCTTTGTTCGTATATTATATATTGAGTTGTTAAGGTGTGATAAAGTAGATCTAAGGTGAACAATAAGTGGTATCAAGAGCCAAACAAAGAGGTAGGATTAAGTTGTGTTCTTGTTTTTTTATCATAAGTGTTCGTTAAATACAAAAGAGTTTTTATATTGTTTCAAAAGTATTGCTTTCAAAAGGATACTGCTGTCACAAATATTGCGTCTTTATTGTTCTTATAAGAGTTGCGTTCAAAAGTAGTGATAAAGGTAGCAGTTTTTTGTTGTGAAGGGAATCGTTTATTAATTTAGCGCATCATTTAAGAATCAAACGTTCATATTTTGATCGGAAAAAGGTGCTACATAAAAGTTGCTGTTCGAATCTTCTCGCCACGGATTGGATTATTTTTATCATTTCTTGTATAAGAAATTGATAAAAAATGCTTCTCATCGTCATTGGATAATCCACTTTCTTGTATAAGAAAGTTGATTCAAAGTTTCAACTGCGATAAGATAGGGTTTTATCGCATTTTGAATCCAGATAAATTAGGGTTTTATCGCATTTGAGATTTAACTGAGTTTATCGCATTTGGGTTTATCGCATTTGAGACTTAACTGAGTTTATCGCATTTGGGAATCCGCTGGTTATCGCAGTTGGGACTTAGCTGTTTATCGCAGTTGAGCAAGAGACTTTTATCGCAATTCAGCAGTTTTGTGTACTTTCCCTAATCGAAATTTTTGGCCCTCGCAATTGATTAAGATTTTTGACGCCGTCACCTCGCCGTGGCTAGGGTTCCCGGATGGTCTTCCTGACGCCGTCCCTCTTTAGTCCTCCAAAATCCGCTCTGGCTTATCAAGGGTTGACGCCGTCAGAATAGTACTTGACGCCGTCTCACTTTAACTTAAACCGTGATGGCCTTGATCACCTTAAAGGGTGACGCCGTCAGACTTTCCATTGTAAAACTCTCTGGCGCGTCACGTGTATTTTTCATATCCACCTCTTTTGCCAAGCCATGACGCCGTCAAGAGCAATACTTGACGCCGTCACATGTACTTTTCCAGCAGCTTTGGAGACTTTGTCGTTTTCTTCACTTTTATGCTCCAAAAACGTCCAAAATGCTTCCTTTTCCAGATTTCTTCTCCAAAGTACCTAAAATGACAAAAGGAACGATTTAGGGCAATATTTGATCAAATAAATACGATTTAGGGCTTAAATGACCCCCTAAAAGCGGTACACTTTTCGCTTCATCAAATACCCTTACACTTGAGATTTGCTTGTCCTCAAGCAAATGCGCTTTTATTCTAATCAAAATACAAGTTAGGGGTCATTTAACGCTAATATAAAAGTAATTACAACAAATAGTCATTCCACTTTAATCATAATAAGCACGGAGATTACAAACTAGCACCTCACAAGTAGTGTTTAGATACTCACATCTCTCAGGTGTCTTAAAAGTATATCTCATAAATGAAAACGGATAATATCTCTCACTACCTGTCATAGCAAATAGATTACCATAGGCTTGGGAAAGGATCGAAAACCTTCTCCACTAGGCGTAAGCACCTAAGATAAACTATCAAAGAGGGATTTTTACATGGGTTATAACGTTAGGTGTAGGGATATGATAAACACGGTTTTGTTGGATAAGGGATATTTTACTGGTGGCGAGTTAAAGATCTTGATCAATTACATGTACAATATGGCGTTGCTAAGCCAAGACTAGACTCGACTTAAGCTAAAAACAAAATAACAAAAACATAAAATAAACATAAAATGAAACGGGATGGTAGTCCGTATGTTTTTTCTACTTTTCTTTTTCTCATTTTTTTTGTATTTTTCTTGATTTTTTTTCGATTTTTTTTTTTTTTTTTTTTTTTTTTTTTTTTTGGGACATACACTCTTGCCCTACCATCCAAAATAATACATCATAGGGGCATTGCATTCCCCTTACACTTGAACTTTTACATAACTTTACAAATAACTATTCTAATGACTCGAATTAAGATAATCGAAACACTTGGAGTACTTTTAAAATATTTAGCACATATGGGGGTAATAATGTTGTTCTTCCCCGTTACTCCATTACACTAGTACTTTACCTATGAGTCCCAATCGTCCCAAAACAATATGTACAAGGATATGACTCGACTTAGCAACCATGTAATCAATTAGATAATTAACTAAGGGTTTAAACAAATGTTGTCACAATAATGCACTAAAGATGAGTGCATACAAGGTAGGCTAAGGCGATTTGGGTGTACATTTAAGTGGGGTGTAAGCAAATTCTTCCTTTAAGTAAAATGCTTAAAGGTTGAAACGAAAAGATAGGCTCTGAGGGGTGTACTAGGGGTATCGTGTACCAAAAATGGGTACAACGCAAAGGGTGTGGGAGAATTACTTGACCAATGTAGCCAACGTAATAATAACAAAAACACAGGTGTAAAACAATTGTTTAATCCTAATGCCTCTTATCATGTAGTAAATCTAACTACACGAATGTAGTCTCACTTGTGGCCTCGGAATGGTCCTAACGCAAGTTCTAGAATCTAAGTGCTACCGGTACACACATCATAGCATAAATGCTTTTCCTACCAATTCTAGGGGCGAACCTCACATATTTGGGGGTGTAAAAGTTTTTAGTGGTACGGTTTTGTGCTAGTCATATAACTCCTATCCGTGAGACGCTCATTAAGATCAAAGTTTCACTCCTATATGTTGTAAAAAATTTTAAATTTGGCACTAAAATTGCCCTAACAGGTATTTCTCTCAGTTTTATTACACATCTACCATTAAACAAACAAAAATCAAGCGTAATTGTATTCTCTAAAGTATCGTATTTTACCCCCCCCCCCCCTTACACTTAAGATGAACATTGTCCCCAATGTTCAAATAACAAGATGTAAAAGTAAATAAGGTAAAAGAATGAAATCAAATACTCCCCTGATTCGCTCGGTGGATGTTAGGAACACGTTTTTATAATATTTCAAGTCTTGATCAAAGAACAAAGATTATGAAGACGTCAAAAGCCAATGAAGCAAAGATGACGTCAAGCAACCAAGATGACTAAGACTTAGGGGGAGATTGTTGGGAACACGTTTCACGAGTTTATTCAAGCCTTGGTCATGTTATCTTAATTGGTTGCTATGGGCTATATGTTTAACTAAATACCACGGTCCATTAGTAGCCCATGGGCCGTGGTATATGATAGATTAGTTTCTAGAAGCACACAAGCACATGTTGCCCTATTCTCTTCCTATAAATAGGGTGCTTGGGTGCTCATTTCTCTTGTTGGTTTTATTCACTATGTTGCCAAAGCTTTGCTAGTCTTAAGAATGTAATGAAATCATCCACTTTCTATTTCTCTCATTAATCTCTCTATTGTGCCGCATCTTCTTATCTTCGTTATTTCTTATTTCTTTCAACTGTGCCATCTGTTTCTATTATTATTCTTCACTTTACTTTATACGCAGTCATCTTATCTTTTCTCATTTCATTTCTATACTTTATCTTCTCATTATTATATACGTAATATTCTGGTTTCATCTCTTTGTTCGTATATTATATATTGAGTTGTTAAGGTGTGATAAAGTAGATCTAAGGTGAACAATAAGTGGTATCAAGAGCCAAACAAAGAGGTAGGATTAAGTTGTGTTCTTGTTTTTTTATCATAAGTGTTCGTTAAATACAAAAGAGTTTTTATATTGTTTCAAAAGTATTGCTTTCAAAAGGATACTGCTGTCACAAATATTGCGTCTTTATTGTTCTTATAAGAGTTGCGTTCAAAAGTAGTGATAAAGGTAGCAGTTTTTTGTTGTGAAGGGAATCGTTTATTAATTTAGCGCATCATTTAAGAATCAAACGTTCATATTTTGATCGGAAAAAGGTGCTACATAAAAGTTGCTGTTCGAATCTTCTCGCCACGGATTGGATTATTTTTATCATTTCTTGTATAAGAAATTGATAAAAAATGCTTCTCATCGTCATTGGATAATCCACTTTCTTGTATAAGAAAGTTGATTCAAAGTTTCAACTGCGATAAGATAGGGTTTTATCGCATTTCGAATCCAGATAAATTAGGGTTTTATCGCAGTTGAGATTTAACTGAGTTTATCGCATTTGGGTTTATCGCATTTGAGACTTAACTGAGTTTATCGCATTTGGGAATCCGCTGGTTATCGCAGTTGGGACTTAGCTGTTTATCGCAGTTGAGCAAGAGACTTTTATCGCAATTCAGCAGTTTTGTGTACTTTCCCTAATCGAAATTTTTGGCCCTCGCAATTGATTAAGATTTTCCAAAAAAAAAAAAAAAAAAAAAAAAAAAAAAAGAAAAAAAAAAAAAAAAAAAAAGAGTTTTTTGGCGGGAAAATTTGAGTAAAATTTATTTTTCACACGGGACTTAACTTTCAATTTTTACGCGAAATTCAAATTTTGGTATAAGAGTGAAAATTTTGGCCGAAAATTCAAATTTTTAGGTCAAAATTCGAATTTTTTACGGTAAAATTTGGCGTAAAAATTTCTAAAACTCAAAATTTTCTTATAATCTTATAATTGCATTTTTTGGAGAATTTCAAATTTTGGTAAAGAAATTTTTCTAATTAAAATTTTGGAGGGAAACCAAAATCACCATTCAGAAATTCTTCGATCGATCTTCAGCAAAGGACAACAACTTCACAACAACAACTGAGTTCAACCTTAAGTGTGATACATTTTGGTTTGATTCTTCCGATTTCATCGCAACAATCACGGGGGAGAGAAAATGTATCAATCAAATGAACGAACTAAAGTCACGAATTTCCAAACCTTAACCTTCAACAACCACAACTCCTATTTCTTTGGAACGATCCAAGATCAACTTTATCTCACATCAGAACGAAATCAAATGGAATCAAGTTTAAAAGAGAGAGATACGCAAGAGGTATTAATGCAACAAAAAGAGAGAGAATCGAAAGAGAAATGCATGACATGTTTAAGATTTCTTCATTCACATCTTAAGGTCCTCTCAAACAGAGACTTAAAAGGAACTCGTACCGAGGATGGATTCAAACGGGCATTCTCAACACTCTTTGGAGAAGACATTGAGATGTTCACAAAAACGATGTTCCTCAACGTGGATCAACTGGAGAAGCTACTTGAAAACGAAGAATTTCATGAGAATGAATCCACGATCGCCTTTAGAGTGCTCAAGGAACAATTTCAGCAGTTCATCGTTTCCTGGTTATCATCAGATTTTGACAGTGTCATGACATGCAAGTATTTTTTGGAATACACTAGTATCGAGGTTAAAACTTTCAAAGACATGCTGACCCAACAAATGGATTCGATTGAAAAGTCAATTGCTGAAAGAGTACTTCACAGAAGAGAGTATGACAAAAGAGTGAATGAAAAGAAGTTGCAGATTCAAGAAGAGCAAGCTACTACAGTTAAAGCATTGGAACCTAATTTGGGTGCTACAGAAAGCAGTGGGATGGAAACAGAAAGTAGTAGGATGGAAACAGAAAGCAGTAGGATAGAAACAGAAAGCAGTGTGATTGAATCTGTAAAGCAGAATGATAACAGCAAATCAAGGAATGATACAGATGCGGTTTGTGCAGATGTCGGACATACATATGACACAGAGCCCATATTTGACATAGAGCCAATGGCCAAGGATGACACTAGCAGATCAATGAATGATACAAATGCTTATGCAGATGTCAGAAACACACATGACACAGAGCCGATATTTGACAAAGAGCCAATGGCTGAGGTACAACCAGTTGTCAATAATAGTATGTCTGCTTATGTTTGCCAACTAACTGAACAACCTGAATTCAGAAATGAAGGAGGGATTGATCAGAATGTTGACGAACAACCTTTGCCTGATACATTAAATAAAAACAAAACAAGTGTACCATCAAACCAAACTCTCGAGTTTGAAAATACTTGTCTCAAAAAGACCATTGCCCAGTTTCAAAAAGATTTTTCAAAACTAGAGGCACATTGCATCTCACTTGAACTTAAACTGCAAAATGAATCTTTAACTTCGGGCAACAATGGTAAATCTTTGAATGAAGAAAGTAAATGTATGGATACATTAATTAAGGAAAATGAGTTGTTAAAAGGTCAAATTCAAGCAAAGGTGTTTGCATATGCTGCATTGCAAAACAAGTTAAGAAGATTAAATGGCCAGAGTGTGAATACTAAGTTTGTGAAACCATCAATCTTGGGGAAACCGTCTCTTCAGCCTATCAGAAAACAATCAGTGGTTAGACAACCAACTGCGTTTAAATCTGAATGACCTAAATTTTCAAAATCTCGGTTTGCCTCCCAAGTTGTTGAGAAAAATGACTTAACAAAACCTGTCACATCATGTTCTTGGCCTAAGGAAAATGCATCTGTTTCTGCAAAAGCTCAACACGTGGTTATACCTAGCTCATCTAGGATTAGTTCAAAAACAGTGTCTAAATCGAGCATTAAAAGTAAAGAGTCTTATGGAATAAATGACATGTACAAGAACTATGATCTAGAAAAAGCTAGAAAAAAGGCACTACTTCAAAAGGACGGAATTCTAGGTTCAAAACCTTGCGTGATGCCTTCCACTGTTGTACAAAACACTGCTAGTAGTAGCAAACCAAAACCTAGGAGCACTCAACAGACAAATAGGTATTGGCGAGCGTCTAAGAGTAGTTGCAATGTTTGTGTGTCTAAATATCTTCAAGAAATGAATTCATGTGCAAAGGCACAATTGACTAAGACAATCAAACCAAACAAACCCGTTGAATCAAATGAAAAGATTCAGAAACCTAAAAAATGGATCAAAATAGGATGTAGATTTTCTCAGCTAAGTGATGCTCCCACAGTTCATTCCACTGCATCTAAAAGGAAAACTTCTCCTAGATCTAACCTTAGGTGGGTTCCCACAGGTAGAATTTTCAAAACGATTGGTCTTAGGTGGATTCCTACAGGAAAGATTTTAGACATTGGCACCAAAACTAATACCATGGAAATCGCGTGCTCGAGTGTCAAGAAGACAATTGACACTACAACTTTATGCTTCTAACATCTGGAACCCAGTTTCATTTGGGGATCCATGTTCTCTGTTTGTCTCTTCTTGATTTTCAGATATGACTATGGCTTCGGAATAACTCAGTTTCGGACCCGAGCTTAATGTTATGGCTTCTGAGCAAGACAGCTTAGAACCCGCACATAACCGTCTCAACTTTCCTGAATCTTCAGCTGGCTCATTACCGTTCAACAGAAAGGATTTAGAAGATTTGTTTGCTCCACTCTTCGATGGCATTTCAGTTAGTCGTGCATCAGATGTATCCATCAGTTCCGCTGCACAACCATTCGTCGATAATCAAGAATATGGTACACCAGTAACTACAACCACAGTAGTTGCTGGAGATGCACCTCAACCAGAAACATCATCATCAATAGATCAAACAGCTTCTATTTCTGCGTCTGCAGCTGAAGATCTCCAACCTTAATATCGGATGCAAATGAGAAGACTAGAGAGTTACGTGGGAGGATGAGCGAGAATTCCAAACATTCTCACTTTCCGTCATCCTAAGTAAACTCAATGGTGTTACTTGTCACAATTTTTGTCATTATCTCATCATTTGCTCTAATATGACAACGGTTTGTGCACACATAACAGTGTACAACCCGGACCTCAAAGAAAGGACCCTGAGGTACGCTTCAGTGCCTCAATCCTGAAAAAGGAGCGAAAGCTTCTTACTTATGAGCAGAATTAAAATCAGAATGTTTTTCAACGTTTTTCAAACATTCTGCTCATAAGAACAAATATTCCCTTGTTAAGGGGGAGTATTTGAAAATATAATCTTTGTTCAAAAAATTATAAATGTTCTTGAAATTCTTCCCTAAAACTCAAAAACAGCATATTTTAATCATAAACGTTTTTTCCAAAAACATCATGAGTATGCTATTTTTGAGGGGGAGAAGAAAAAGATGATTAAAATATGATGTTTCATTTGCTGGAATCTTGTGTGCTCAAACTCAGAATTGACCCTCGAATTGACGAATAGGAAAGTCAGTAGTCGAAAGGACATGTCCCGGACGGGTAATAATTTCAAGCCAGTTTATCTGGTGATGTAAGCGTGTCTCGCAAAGGACGTGTCTGAGTAGAATGTACCGATTTCGAGCGATAATCTTTGAATCTGATCTGGACGGGTAATAATTTCAAGCCAGTCTAACTGGTGATGTAAGCGTGTCTCGCAACGATCAGGTTCATTGAAAGTCAATCAATTCAAAAGTGCCAACTCTTTCCGGCATGTGCAAATTTCAAAATTTAATATTAATGAGCACATGTTGAGGGGGAGTATTTCTGAAAATCATCAAACTCTCAAGGTGTCAACAAAATGTCTTTACAATTATCGACACTTTGAGAGATTTTCAAAAGGTTGGTATATGGCATCATTAGGATAGTCATGAAGTTATAAGGTGACTAAGGTTAGGGAAAACCATCCTATGATCCGCCAGAGCCGGAGGGATCTACCCAAGGACAACACCAATAGTTTAGAACTAGAAAGTCCTAGGTATGATATAAAAAAGGAGAAAATGAATGAACGGAGAAAGAAGGGGTTGAAGAATTAAAAAGAAAAGCAAAGAAAAGGGTGAAAAGAAATAGCCCTCCATTTGTTCAACCTTAGGGCAGACACCGGGTTCAATTCATAATCTACTGGTTGATGAGCATCACCGGTATTGAAGACTAAAGACGTCATGGACCCAGTGACGCACTAATAAACCTTCTAAGCCACTCAGGTGTCTCTCAAAAGACACTTGTTTCATTCACACGGAGAACCCTTCATAATCTATCGACCTCTCATTACGAGAGTGTTGATATTGAAAAGGAGGCAATCTGCTCCATGCCTCCGATGACCAAACAAATGTGCACTGATTGAGTCTAGAGCCATGAGATTCATTAAAAGATCTCTTAGGTACACCTAGTATTACTCTGTTGTTCTACATCATGGGCAGCAGATGTAAAATTAAGAAAGTGTCCTTCGCAGATCTTAGCAATCTGCCAAGAACATTCATGAGAGAAATCACAATTGTGATTATCAATGATTGGATGGAAATCCTGCCAGAGCAACATCTAACAACTCTGTCAGCAGGTCACTTCGGTAACTCCTTGTGGGTTACGCTTAGTGTTTGCTCCAAACGGTCTACAGTCGTGGGGTGATCTCCAGCGACTCACTGAATCGTGGGTGCACTTCGGTGTGTCCGTGTAATCCCTTTCGGGGGAATCCGGTTCAGAACGGTCTGGGTTAGGATTTGAGAAAGTCTTCACACTATGCTGTTGATGATCTCAAGTCTGAGCCTGTAAGTACCGGTTGGTTCGTGCTGATGCTGCTGTTGCTGCTGCTGCTGCTGAGGAGCTGAAGTTCGACCATCAAGACTCCATCATGTTCATATCTTGAAGAAATGTTCTCTCAAAGACTCAGTAACATCAAAAGTTCAACATATGATATAGCAAAGTCAAAAGTTCAAGCACCTCAACCTTTCTCAAGATAAAGATTGAAAAGTGAGAACATGTTACAGATAACAAGTCAAAGATATATGAGCATGATGGAGAAGACAAGAAGACGTTGGAGACTGTCAGATCGAGACAACATCATATCATCTCATATCAAGAACTAAGAATCAAAGATTATAAAGACGTCGGAAGCCAAAGAAGCAAAGAAGACGTCGAGCTACATTGATGATCAAGACTTAGGGGAGATTGTTAGGAACACGTTTTTATAATATTTCAAGTCTTGATCAAAGAACAAAGATTATGAAGACGTCAAAAGCCAATGAAGCAAAGATGACGTCAAGCAACCAAGATGACCAAGACTTAGGGGGAGATTGTTGGGAACACGTTTCACGAGTTTATTCAAGCCTTGGTCATGTTATCTTAATTGGTTGCTATGGGCTATATGTTTAACTAAATACCACGGTCCATTAGTAGCCCATGGGCCGTGGTATATGAT
This sequence comes from Artemisia tridentata subsp. tridentata, assembly GCA_021014915.2. Lineage (NCBI taxonomy): Eukaryota > Viridiplantae > Streptophyta > Magnoliopsida > Asterales > Asteraceae > Artemisia > Artemisia tridentata. The sequence continues at coordinate 80,100,328 of CP139508.1, forward strand.
AGATTAGTTTCTAGAAGCACACAAGCACATGTTGCCCTATTCTCTTCCTATAAATAGGGTGCTTGGGTGCTCATTTCTCTTGTTGGTTTTATTCACTATGTTGCCAAAGCTTTGCTAGTCTTAAGAATGTAATGAAATCATCCACTTTCTATTTCTCTCATTAATCTCTCTATTGTGCCGCATCTTCTTATCTTCGTTATTTCTTATTTCTTTCAACTGTGCCATCTGTTTCTATTATTATTCTTCACTTTACTTTATACGCAGTCATCTTATCTTTTCTCATTTCATTTCTATACTTTATCTTCTCATTATTATATACGTAATATTCTGGTTTCATCTCTTTGTTCGTATATTATATATTGAGTTGTTAAGGTGTGATAAAGTAGATCTAAGGTGAACAATAGTGGATAAAGGGGTAACATGGTTAGATCTTCTTCCAAGGTAATGTAGAAGCATCCAAGACTAAAGCTTCGCCAAAAGCCTGATTCCACATACATCTCCTTGTCCAAAATAACCTGTTAAACCTGAAAAAACAAACACGAAAACCTGCATAACATCGGCAGGATAAATCTATATAAGGATATAATGCTTGTGGAATGATTATTTTGCAGATTCCTAGAGTTTATAAGTTAGAGATTTATTAAAAACTTTTTATGAAAACAAAACTTTCAAAAATTTCAGAAAATTAAAACCTGACGCCGTCAGGTTGTAAGTCCTGACGCCGTCAGAAATGATCTGACAGAATTCTCATGTTAAGTTTCCGGAAAATTTCTGGAAAAACCTATACCTTACTTCCTGGAATTCCTGCAAAACATCGTTATGACTCGATACAAGCATTTGACTCAAACAAATACTAATATGTATGTTAATTTAATATTGTTATGATTCATGTTCATTTGTTCTAATAAACCGATTTGGATTTCCCTTACACTTATCTTTTGCAAAATACCTTTATATGTATTTAAGACGAAGTTAAAAACAAGATAAAGCATTTTCACAATTTAGTTTTGAACATGAATCAATAAAAATAAAAATTAAACATACATACGGAAACAAATAAAATCAAACAAACAAATAAATAAACACACAAAGCAAATAAAGCTTGGGTTGCCTCCCAAGAAGCGCTTTTCTTTATTAACGAGTCTTGTAGCTAGACTCAAAGTCCTTCTACCATATGTAAGTGAGTTCGTCATCGAGGACGTCTTTAGGGTTAAGCTTGGATTGAAGTTTCCTATTGGTCCGCTTAGTACAATATATCTTTTCAAACTTCTCTCCATCCGGGTCATACAATGTCATCCTAATATGCCATGACCCATCTCCATCTTTGGGTGGTTTGTCCCAATCCCACTTATGATCATCGTCCTCACAAGTCCACTTATTCATCCCTAGGTTAATTGGCAAAACTCCTAGGAAATCAATCATCTTCCTAAAAACTAGAGGGTCTTCAAATGGATCCAATTCGGTGTCCCTAGCCAAGAGTTGCTCTACCGCATGTGTTCGGTTCACAAAGTCCTCTTCTAGGTAAAATGGGCGTTGGGGTCCTATGAAGTCTCTATCGATCCAAGGTCCATATCTAGATGGTCTCCTATTTAATTCTAACCAATGGGGTGTTGGTTCATCACTAGTATCATAAGCATGTTTCTTCACATCATAGACTGACCAAGTATCACCTTCTCCTACCGCTATCTTAGATTCCTTACAATCAATCATAGCACTAGCGGTCGCCAAAAATCCTCTACCTATCAACAAGGGGCATGTAGGGTCGCTAACCATATCAAGGACGTGGAAATCGGCTAAAATGGTTAGTTTTCCTATGTGTACTAACACGTCCTTGACTACTCCAACCGGGTAAGCAACACTCCCATTCGCTAAGCCTATTATCACCTCGGTTTCTTCAAGTTTTCCTAGTTTTAGAGAGGTGTAGAGAGGTAACGGAAGTAGGTTAAGGCTTGATCCAAGATCGGCTAATGTGTCACAAGCCTCCGAATTACCGATCTTGCAAGGTAGAACAAATAAGCCAGGATCATCTAATTTCTTAGGTAGCTTGTTTTGAAAAAAGGCGGTCCCTTTTTCGCCTAACTTGAGCTTCTTCTCATCCAACACATCAATAACCGGAATTTCAAGGTGGAGCTCCTTGAATTCATTGTCAAGGTTTTGAGTGGGAGGTGTCTCAACTATGTTGTTGACCAATTTGGATATCATAACTTCTTGGTCATTTTGAACGATTTGGGTTTGTTTGAAACGCGAGCTCATGGAATTGACCGAATAATATTGTGGACAAGAACTAGGAGATGAAACCGACGAGATGGCGTTGACGTTTAGTTTCGGGTTCTTGACTGTGTTGCTAGGGAGTGCTCCCATTTCTCGGTCATTGAGGGCTTTCAACAAAGTGTCAATCTTATTGGTCATCTCGCTTTGTTTTTGTTTGAAATCGGCTTCAAACTTGGCCAAACGAGCTTCTTGAGATGCCATAAATTGGGACATCAATCCTTCAAAGTTATCGGTACTACCATTGCTGGAAGGATTGTTGTTGAAAGTACGGTTCGAGTTGGAACCGCTTGATTGGAAACGATTAGGTGGGTTGGAAGAATTGGTTTGTTGTGCGTTTTGGTTTTGTTTCAACCTAAGGTTTGGGTGATTTTTCCATGAGGGGTTGTATGAATCACCGTAGGGGTTTGGCTCGGGTTTGAAAGTGTACCACTTGTCTCCCGCTCCGTCGGTACGCGAGGATGCGTAGTCCGCAAAAGCTTGTTCGGGGAGTTCCACGCAATCACGAGTGTCGTGGGGACCACTACATAATTCACATGAAGAAGTGATTTTGTTCACTTGGCTTGAAGGTTTAGGAGCCTCGTAGGATTTCATAAGAAACTTGACTTGATCTTCAAGTTCTACGATCCTACGGTCGGAAGTGCTTGATTTGTTCGAAGGCAAAGATATTGCCTTGACCGTTTTATTCAAATCACGGGGATCACTCCAACTTTCGTTGTCATAAAGAGCAAGATCTTCCAGGAGAGCCCATGATTGTTCCGCACTTAGATCACGTATCTTACCACCGGCCGATTGGTCAATGGTTTGCCTCATGGAGGGATTGATATGGTCATAGAAGATTTGGACTTGGAGCCAAAGTTCTATGCCATGGTGAGGGACTTTTTGGAGTAAGTCCTTGAATCGAGTCCATGCCTCGTAGAGGGTTTCGCCTTGACGTTGTTGGAACATCAAGATATCATTCCTTAGCTTGGTAGTTCTTCCTGGTGGGAAAAACTGAGCAAGGAAACGAGTGGTGAGATCATCCCAAGAGGTGATGGATCCTGCGGGTAGACGCTCTAGCCATTGACTAGCTTGGTCCTGCAGAGAGAATTGAAAGAGACGCAGTCGGGTCGTCTCTCGAGTGGCAACATCAAGGTCTATGGAATCAACGATTTTGAGAAAGTCCTTGAGATGTGTTGGGAATATAATGTTCAAGTCAAAGAGCCTGCCAAAGATGTCAAAGAGCCTGCTAGTTGATTTTGAAGAGTATGAAGATGAACTAACAGTACCTTCTGGGTAGAAGGTACTGCTAGTTGACAAAGGGCCTGCCAAGCATTATGTCAAGTTGTTAGATATTTTGTAATAGATATTTAGTGGAATTATTAGTCTTTGTACATTGTTATACGTTATGTAGAAGTAGTTTAGTCTTCTGTGGTTCACAGAAGAATATTACAGAGTTGTACATTGGTAGTTGTATTTAATTGTAGGCTAGAATAGTCAAAGTAAAGTATTATATTCAACCACTTGACAACTTGTAATTAGGGTGCCTTATCGTATAAAAGGTTCCCTAAGTCACCACTTTATGCATGCATCTTTCCAACTATTAACCAAAAACCGAACTATCTCTCAAGTAACTTAGTTACTCAACTCACAAATCCTTTTACAATCTTAGATTCAAGATTACTTTGTAATCCCGGTGATATTTAGATCATCCGTATTATTTCATCAATAATATTGAATCGTTTTGTGTTAACCAAAGTTGTGTTCCTTGTTCATTGCATACTCCCGTTTACATAAACTCACCACCTTGTGTTCTTTTAAGTGTGTTGTAGTAGATTCCGCATGCTAAACACATTCATACATAAATATCTCTCAAACACTTTACTAAGATTCACATCCTAAGTGTTTGTGCAACAATTCAAACCTTTTCACAAATAATATTGAATCGTTTTGTGTTAACCAAAGTTGTGTTCCTTGTTCATTGCATACTCCCGTTTACATAAACTCACCACCTTGTGTTCTTTTAAGTGTGTTGTAGTAGATTCCGCATGCTAAACACATTCATACATAAATATCTCTCAAACACTTTACTAAGATTCACATCCTAAGTGTTTGTGCAACAATTCAAACCTTTCCACAAGTGGTATCAGAGCCAGGTTGATATTTACAAATTAAAAGAAAAATGGATGTTGAACATATTCAAACAAATGTTGCAGCTAAACTTCCATTACTCAAGCAAAATGAGTTTGAAATGTGGCGACTAAGGGTAGAACAATACTTTCAAGTGCAAGACTATGCACTTTGGGAGATCATTGAAGGAGGCAACTCATTTAAACCCTCAATCACCACTACAACAGTAAATGATGCTCTTGTAACACAAATACAAGAACACCCATCAAATGCAGATGAAAGAATTCAGAAGCGAAATGATCTAAAAGCCAGGAGTATGTTACTGATGACTATTCCAAATGATCAGCTTTTGATCTTTAACAAATACAAAGATGCTAAAACCCTTTTTGAAGCTATTGTGGCTAGATTTGGTGGTAATGATGCTACCAAGAAAACACAGAAAACACTCCTCAAACAGCAGTTTGAGAACTTCACAGCCACAACAAATGAGTCTTTGGACAGTATGTTCAATAGACTTCAGAAGCTTTCAAGCCAGTTAGCCATCCATGAAGTGATGATAACTCAAGAAGATTTAAACTCCAAATTTCTTAGGAGTTTACCCACAGAATGGTCCATGCATGTCATTGTCTGGAAAAATAAGCCAGATATTGATCAGATGAGTCTTAATGATCTCTACAACAATTTTAAAATAGTAGAGCATGAAGTAAAGAAGACTACTGGGTCAAGCTCAGGAAATATGGCTTTTGTTTCATCACCAAGCACCTCAAAGGTTGTTAATGAAGAAAAAGATGGCAGAGAAGAAGGTACTGCCAACACAAACTTTGGTACTGCTAGTACTTCCAGTAGTACCAAAACCATTTTAGATGAAACAATTGGGTGTGCTTTTCTTACATCTCAACACAATGGGTCCATATTAACTTTTGAAGATCTTCAAGAGATTCATGAAGATGATCTTGAAGAAATGGACATTAAGTGGCAACTTTCACTTCTAAGCATCAGGGCTAAGAAGTTGTTGATGAGGACTGGCAAGAAGATAATGATAAATGGAAATGAGCCTGCTGGGTATGATAAGTCCAAGGTGGAGTATTACAACTGCCACATGAAGGGTCACTACTCTAGAGAGTGTAGAAGACCTAAGAAGCAGGATGACAAGGGTAGAGGGTTTGAGCAGAGGAATAAAGGAAGCTTTGAGAAGAAAGGAAGCTTTGAAAGCAAGAGTAAGGTTGTGGAAGTTGCTGAGCCTAAAGCAATGGTTGCTATTGATGGCATGGGTTTTGATTGGAGTTTCATGGGTGAAGATGAGTCAACTTCAGATGAATTGGCCTTGATGGCATTCACCACTCCTGAGGTACAAACTATCAAATGTTCTAATAATTTTGAATTTCTTAAAGAATTAGAAGTTATAAGAAAATCTTATGATGCTCTGACATTAGAACATAGAAAAACCCATCAAACCTTAGTTGATTATAAGTGTGGTATGGCCAAGCTTGAAAAACAAATCATTCATTATAGAGAAAATGAACTTACCTTTTCTGATGCAAAAGCTAATCTTAATAGACAAATATTTTTGAAAGATTCAGAAATAGAAATGCTAAGAACTGAGTGTACTAAAGTGACATTGGCTAGAGATAATATTCAACTGACTGTTACTAAATTGGAAATTGCTTCTGAATGCACAAGAAGCATAGTTGAAAATCAGATGAATAAAAGAATAAAATCTGGGATAGGATACAATAATTGTGCACCTCCTTATAGAGGAATTCCTTGTCCCCCAGGATCAGATCTAGCTGAGTCAGGTTTACATGAAATCATCAACAAACCATTAGCTAAACCTGTAGAGAAGAGTGAACCTTCTGAGAATGCTAAGATTGCCTCACTCTCAAAGGTGCTCACTGATAAGAAACCGGATATTCTAATTATTGAAGATTGGGTATCTGATGATGATGAAGATGAGACTATTCCTATCAAAGGAATCAAAGTAGGACCAATCAGTCCTAAAAGAGTAGAAATTAAGGCTAAGACCAAAGCTGTTTTGAAAACAGTTGAAAGTTGTGAAAAATGTAATAACAAACCTAGAGGAAGTCAAAGAAATTGGAACAACCTTCAGTCACAACATCTAGGTGATGACTTTGTTATGTTCAATAAGGCTTGTTATTACTATGGTAGCTTTAATCATCTTCATGCTTATTGTAATAAATGTGTTTCTGGAAGTAAATCAAAGTCTAAAACAAATGTTACTCACCCCAGAAAAAGTTTTGTTAAGTCTAACACCACAAAAGTTAAACATACTGTTAGACAAAATAAGCCTGTTGTTACAAAACCAACTGATAAGGGTACAAGAAATACTTTTAAATATGTACCAAAAGTTGTGAATAGTCCTATTCAAAAGAAATCTGTGGTCAAAACACAAATTTGGAAACCAAAAACCAAAGGTCCTGCTAGACCAAAAGGTCCTGCTAGACCAAATGGTACTGCCAAAATTGGTATTGCCAAAATTGGTACAAATAGACCAAAGACCACACATTGGATTAAAAGGGAAAGTGCTGTTAAGTCCTCAGCATGTTGGATCTGGAAACCAATCCAATCAAAAGGTGCATCAACAACCCTGAAAAGGTTTGATTTCATTGATGCAAGAGGCAAACCCAAGTCTGTCATGGCTTGGGTACCCCAAGGAAACTAATATGTTTATTCATGTGCAGGAACATTCATCTGATATTGGAGATCAAGGATATGTTGATAGTGGATGTTCAAGGCACATGACAGGCAACATGTCATTCCTCTCAGACTTCAAAACATTTGATGGAGGATATGTTACCTTTGGGGGAGGAATAAAAGGAAAGATCACTGGTAAAGGTACTATCAAAACCAGTAAACTAGATTTTGAAAATGTGTATTTTGTGAAAGAACTTCAGTTTAATCTATTTAGTGTCTCACAAATGTGTGACAAAAAGAACAATGTTCTATTTACTGACAATGAATGTATGGTTCTTTCTTCTGATTTTAAAATGCCTGATGAGAGTCAGATCCTTCTTAAAATCCCAAAAAGGAACAATATGTACAATGTTAATTTAAAGAACATTGATCCTAAGGAGAGTTTAACTTGTTTGATAGCAAAAGCCTCATTGGATGAATCTATGCTTTGGCATAGAAGACTTGGTCATGTAAACTTTAAAACAATCAACACTATTGCAAAATATGATTTGGTAAGAGGTTTACCCAAAAAGATTTTCCAAAATGACCAAACCTGTGTTGATTGTCTAAAAGGCAAACAACATAGAGCTTCTTGTAAGCCCAAGACCCAAAACTCTATTTCTCAGGCTTTATATATGCTTCATATGGATCTCTTTGGTCCTACTAATGTGTGTAGCTTGAATGGGAAAAGATATTGTCTTGTTGTTACTGATGACTATAGCAGATTTTCATGGGTTTTCTTTTTAAGATCTAAACATGAAACTAGTGAGATTCTTAAATCATATATCACTGAGGTAGAAAACCAATCTGATAAGAAAGTCAAAGTCATCAGATGTGACAATGGGACAGAGTTCAAGAATAGGGTTATGGATGACTTTTGCAAGGAAAAAGGGATAAAAAGAGAATTTAGTGTAGCTAGAACCCCACAGCAAAATGGAGTAGCAGAAAGAAAGAATAGAACACTTATAGAGGCTGCTAGAACTATGTTAGTAGACTCTAAGTTGCCTATTTCATTTTGGGCTGAAGCAGTTGGTACTGCTTGTTATGTACAAAACAGGGTTCTTGTGACAAAGCCACATAAAAAGACACCTTATGAACTTTTATTTGGTAGAACACCATCTTTAAGTTTTATGAGACCTTTTGGTTGTCATGTCACTATTCTAAATATCAAAGATCATTTAGGCAAGTTTGATGGAAAAGCAGATGTAGGCTATTTGATAGGGTATTCCTTACAGAGTAAGGCCTATAGAGTGTTTAACACTTGCACTAGGCTAGTGGAAGAGAATATTCACATAGAGTTTCAAGAGAAACTAACAAATGTGAAAATGCTGAAGGAGAAGATATGGATTTGCACAATTATAGATCAATGATTGGGTCTTTGATGTATCTTACATCATCAAGACCAGATATCATGTTCTCAGTATGTGTATGTGCAAGGTTTCAAGTTCATCCCAAAGTCTCTCATCTCACAGCAGTCAAAAGAATCTTTAGATATCTTAAGGGTCAACCTAGGTTGGGTCTTTGGTATCCAAGGGAATCATCTTTTGAATTGGTGGCTTATTCGGATAGTGATTATGCTGGTGCAACTCTAGACAGAAAATCCACAACTGGTGGATGTCAATTTCTTGGTTGCAGACTCATCTCTTGGCAATGCAAGAAATAAACAATGGTGGCCAACTCTACAATTGAAGCAGAATATGTTGCTGGTGCAAGTTGTTGTGGGCAAGTTCTTTGGATCCAAAATCAAATGCTTGACTATGGGTACAATTTTCTTAACACCATTATTTATATTGACAATAGCAGTACTATATGTATCATTAAAAACCCAGTTCAACACTCAAAAACAAAACACATTGAAATCAGACACCATTTCATAAGGGATTGCAATGAGAAAAGGTTAATACAAGTTGTTAAAATTGATTCTGAAAAGAATTATGCAGACCTTCTCACCAAAGCTTTTGATTTAGGTAGATTCAAATATCTTGTAGGAGGTATTGGAATGATAAATCTTTGAAAAACATGTGTTTTAGTACATAAAATTAACTGGTATTGGATTTTAATCATGGTACTGCTAGTTAGTCAATAGGTCCTGTTAGTTCAAAATTGGTCCTGCTAGTATAAAATTTGCTATGTTTTGTTCATATTGATGCTTAAATGTTTAAAATACTATAGATCAAGTGCTTTGCACTTTATTCTTTTGGTTTGCAACTAACACATTTCAGGTTGATAACAAAACAAGAGTTCTTCCAAACAAAAAGGGGCAACAAAAGTTATATTAATCTCAGGGGAGATAACAATCTCAGGGGAGGATATGATAGCCCAGAATGGAAGAGAAACCAATTTATGAAAGCAAAAGACAAGAGCATACAAGATGATGCAGAGTTGGAAAAAGAGAGAATTAGATCACATATCTTGAAGGGATGAAGCATTTCTAAAGGAGAAAGTTCTATCTAGATCAAACTAAGGAAAGTTTCAACTCAAAGGCATGCTAATAGATGATTTCACTTGTTGAACCAATCATCCAAGATACACAGCATCATTGCCTTTTTAATTTCCTCCATCCAAGGAAATTGCACCATCTTTAGGCCAATATGGCTTTTGGTATTCAGTTCACCAAGTTTTTACAAACTTAAGAGCTGGCTAGTCCATAAGCAAACGGCTTTTGGTAAAGACAACTCAAATCCGTTGATGGTTGATAGTTTACCAAAAACTATATGGTTGTTAACTAACCATACTTAATTGTAAATAGTTAGCTAGTCCTTAAGCAAACGGCTTTTGGTAAAGACAACTCAAATCCGTTGATAGCTGGTAGTTTGCTAAAAACTATAAGGGATTTTTGAAAAACTTTCAAAGGTACTGGTAGTTCAAAAATTGGTACTGCTAAAGTAAAATGGTACTGCTAGATAGCCGTTGAGCCTGTCAGAAAAAGTTTTAGCCGTTGGGCCTGGTAGTTAAATTTAGCCGTTGGGGTAGTTATGTAAATTACTGATGATTATATTATATTATATTTCTCATATAAAAGATCTTTTTAACCGCCTTTTCAATTACTTATTATAATCTTTCTTATTGTCAGTTAAAAGTAATTCACACATATCTTCTTTCATCAGTCCCTATCATAATTCACATACACCTTTCATCTTCTACCAGTACTACCAACAAATCCCACCATCATATTCAAAATTTTCATTATGGATTCCACAGTTGTTCTAAACTTTGTCCAACGTCACAATCAATTAGCATTTTTGGAGAAGTCAGAGGATAATGCCTCTTTTCATCAAGTAGTGGACTTTTTAAATAACTCCTACATCAGGTTTGCTTTACTAGTTAATCCCACTATTTATGAAACTCAAATTTCACAATTTTGGAAAACAGCTAAAATTGTAACTTCTGAAAATGGGGAACAAAGAATTAAGGCCAAAGTGGATGGTAAACATTTGACTCTTACTGAATCATCCATAAGAAGACATCTTCATTTGGATGATTCTGATTGTATTAGTCAGTTGCCAGATACTGAGATTTTTGAAAATTTGGAAAGAATGGGGTATCATGCTGAGTCTAACAAACTCACTTTTCTGAAAAAGCATCTTACTCCACAATGGAGATTTTTGATTCACACAATCCTTCATTGTTTGAGCCAGAAGAAAACCTCTTGGGAGCAATTTAGTGGAAACATGGCTTCTGCTCTCATCTGCTTGGCTACAAACAGAAAATACAATTTTTCCAAACATATTTTTGAAGGATTGCTTAAAAATGTGAATAGTGAAACAAAATTTTTGATGTATCCAAGATTTATTGGATGCATCATTGCAAAATTAAAACATTTGTTACTTCCCACAGACTCAATTTATGAAACACCAAAACTTTCTCACAAAGTATTTTCAAACATGAGAATTGGTTTCAGAGGGGAAGATATACCACTATTTGATGAAATGTTACCACAACATCAAGAAGAACCAACACCATCAGCTGAATCACCATCATCTAGTTCTTCAACTAGTTACATCTCACCAACACATCAAACAGCACAAATACCATCTCCAGTACCATCAGCAACACCACCAACATCATCACATCATGTATCACAAACCCAATCACCTCAGACAATGCAAGAGCTAAAAGACAAGGTGAAGCTCTTAGAAGATGCTCTTAAAAGTCAAAGCAAGAAATTTTCTGAGATCAACATCAAATTAGTCAAGAGGGTAAAGAAATTGGAGGGTGAAGTGAAGAAGCTAAAGGGTAAAAGATCTGCAAGGGTTGTTTTATCTAGTTCTTCAAAGTCAGATGCTGATAAGATAGGTCACTCTTCCAAAAAGGGGAGGATGGATAGTTTTGAAGATGAAGAGGAGGCTCAATTTGAATTCCATGAAGGAACTCAAGTTTATGATGAAGAGCCTGCTAATACAGAGCAAGAGCCTGCCGGGCCAGAACAAGAGCCTGCTAGGATAGAGAGGCTATTGGCTATGGAGTACAAAGGGTCTGCTGAGAAAGTGTACAAGAGAAAGAGGGATATAGAGCCTCAAGGGAATTTGTTTGTTCAAGGGAGGATTTTTGTTGCTGATGAGCAATCTTCTGCTCCATCTCAAGAACCTCAAGAACCAACTCCAAAGGATAAGGGCAAGAGCATTATGATTGAAGATGAGCCTAAGTCCAAGAAGTTGAAAAGAACACAGCAAATACAGATGGCTTTAGGTGAAGAAGAGGCCAAAAGGGTTCATGAAGAAGAACTAAAAGCATTTGAAGCTTCAAGAATGCTTGCAGAAATGAAAGAGCAGAAAGATGCTAAAGATGCTGCTCAGACTCTTCTTGATACTCAAATTGCTCAAGAAACCTTTGATGCACAGATGCATTGGATTATTGCTAATGATCCAATTGTGAAGGGGCAAGCAACAATTATAGTGAATGACAAGAATCTAAATTCTGATGAGAAAACCGCAGAGCTTGAATCTTTTATCAACAAGAAGTATAAAGAAGCAGATCTGGCTGACATTTTTGAAAAGATGAAAGAAAGTCAGAAAAGAGGTTTTAAGGTGGGCCAATCTCAGAAAGATCAAGTAACTTTTATGAAGAGATTTCTAAAAGGTCAAGCAAATTGGACTGATTATCAACTGAAGAAGAAATCTGCTGATGAAATCTACTACTTGTATCTTCAAGCCTACAAAAGTCTTTACTACAAAGTTTCATCTGATGTAAAGCCCTCTATGAAGAAGCAACATGCTCAAAAGAAAGAAGTAGCAAAATTGGACACATAGCAAGTAAGTAAGATGTTAATTACTTTGCCAACTATCATTCATGCTGATCCAATTAGCTGTAGACGCCCTATTATTGACTGAGAAGTAAACCATGATAGATTAGGAAAGTCATGGAAAATAATAAGGGTTGGGGGTCAGTCTGCTATCTTTAAGAATTTTGAAAATTTAGTTAGAGCATGTGACAGAGCAGACTTGGAAGAATTATGGAATCTAGTGCAGATTAGGCTAGACACAAATTCTAGTACTGATGCTAAGGAACAGGAACTATGGGTAGAATTCAATAGGATGTTCGATCCTGATCCCAAAGATGTTCATTGGAAATTTCCCTATTATGATCCTTCAACAACATGGGAATTTCTAAGCCTTAGCTATATTCATCATCTTTACACTCAAAGTGGGATAGAACTCTTTATGTTGGCTGAGAAAGAGTATCCACTTAGTTATGAAGTGCTTAAAACTATGATCTCCAAGAGATTAAGATGTGACAAAGATGAAGAGAAATCAGAAATTGTTCAAAGTTTGCCGAGGAGCATATTTGAGCAATGTGAAAGAAAAAGGAAGAACAGAGGGTGAAGGTTTTTGAAAGAGTTCCCTCAAATCCTCAAGGTATGTATTTTATTCATCAGAAACTTGTGTATTTTAATGGAAATAACAAGTTTAGGGGAGGATTGTTGGGAATAAAATGTTCAAGTCAAAGAGCCTGCCAAAGATGTCAAAGAGCCTGCTAGTTGATTTTGAAGAGTATGAAGATGAACTAACAGTACCTTCTGGGTAGAAGGTACTGCTAGTTGACAAAGGGCCTGCCAAGCATTATGTCAAGTTGTTAGATATTTTGTAATAGATATTTAGTGGAATTATTAGTCTTTGTACATTGTTATACGTTATGTAGAAGTAGTTTAGTCTTCTGTGGTTCACAGAAGAATATTACAGAGTTGTACATTGGTAGTTGTATTTAATTGTAGGCTAGAATAGTCAAAGTAAAGTATTATATTCAACCACTTGACAACTTGTAATTAGGGTGCCTTATCGTATAAAAGGTTCCCTAAGTCACCACTTCATGCATGCATCTTTCCAACTATTAACCAAAAACCGAACTATCTCTCAAGTAACTTAGTTACTCAACTCACAAATCCTTTTACAATCTTAGATTCAAGATTACTTTGTAATCCCGGTGATATTTAGATCATCCGTATTATTTCATCAATAATATTGAATCGTTTTGTGTTAACCAAAGTTGTGTTCCTTGTTCATTGCATACTCCCGTTTACATAAACTCACCACCTTGTGTTCTTTTAAGTGTGTTGTAGTAGATTCCGCATGCTAAACACATTCATACATAAATATCTCTCAAACACTTTACTAAGATTCACATCCTAAGTGTTTGTGCAACAATTCAAACCTTTCCACAAGATGTTGATTAGGATCTTCGGAACGAAGTCCATGGAATGCGCATCCGGTTTGCACCAACCGGATGGTGTCGGATCGCAAGGGAGTGACATTGGCTCCTTGAGTGAGCTCAATGGTGTTTCGATAGCCATGGTGGCTAGGACGAGAGTAGTCTCCTAAGGTACGGGCTCTAGGAGGTGGGTGTTGTTGTGGTGGTGGGTTATTGGGATCAAGGATATTACCACCTTCCATGATGTCGGATGGTAATGGTTACGAACAAAGAAACGAAGAAAAAAAGATAGACTAAAGAAAAACCTAGAAAAATAAAATAAAAATCTCACTAGAAAGGAATCTAGTGAGTAGACCTAATAAAATAAAAATTCAACCTAAACAATAACTATTCCCCGGCAGCGGCGCCAAAAACTTGATGCGTGGTTTTGCGACCTTACAACAGGTTTTACCTCTCGAGGGATCTCGAGAAGCTTGCAATCCCCACCAGGCAGTGTACCTAACCGATGTAGTATAGTGAAGTGGTAAGTACCGGGGGATTGATCGTTCTCTAGGGGAATAGTGTCGTTAGGATTGAAAAACTACTCTAATAGGTCTAAGGGTGAGGGAAGATTCTTTTTGTATTTTTATATTTTTATGAAAGCAAGTAAAATCTCGGGTTTGAAAGAGTGGGCGGAATTAGTTGCTAGTCAACTAATCCAAATAACTACAATTGCAAGTAAAATAAAATAACTGAAAATGAAAAGGTTGTGAAACTTATATGGAGAGAAATGTGTTTACCTAGATTTCCTTACTCCTTAACTATCTTTTACCGGTTGATTAGTGTGTATTAATTGCGTGGATGACGGGTGTATTCCTTAATACCAATCATGGGGTGGCGTACGTACTTCCCCAACTCTACAAGCTCCTACTTCACTCCTATGTCGAGCCGGCTAAGAAGCTCCTAACATGGGATCACTAGAATTCGCTCATGCATTAAATACAACCATAATAACCTTAGTACGCATTGGTTCATGTTTCTTAAGACGTTCAAGCAAGTTACCGTATAGGAAGTTAGCCAGTTTTCTTAAGCCTAACATCGATAAACAATCATCCAATACAATTAATAACACACTAATAACCAATAATCAATAGTTAGGTTTCATTAGATCTAAGCAAACACAAGATAAATCTAGCCTAGCATGTTAATTAAAAGACAAGAACAAGATATAATCAAACAACACATAGACATATTGATTGATTAAATGATTACTTATCTTCAATTAAACATGGGAGATCCAAGGGTATAAAACCCTTAAAAAATGGTAGAAATTCGTCTTAGGGTTTTCTCCTCACAAAGTTGCACACTAATGACTAAAAATTGCAAAACTATATATAGAGTTTAGTGGCTGACGGCGTCACGTTGTAGATCTTGACGCCGTCACCTCGCCGTGGCTAGGGTTCCCGGATGGTCTTCCTGACGCCGTCCCTCTTTAGTCCTCCAAAATCCGCTCTGGCTTATCAAGGGTTGACGCCGTCAGAATAGTGCTTGACGCCGTCTCACTTTAACTTAAACCGTGATGGCCTTGATCACCTTAAAGGGTGAAGCCGTCAGACTTTCCATTGTAAAACTCTCTGGCGCGTCACGTGTATTTTTCATATCCACCTCTTTTGCCAAGCCATGACGCCGTCAAGAGCAATACTTGACGCCGTCACATGTACTTTTCCAGCAGCTTTGGAGACTTTGTCGTTTTCTTCACTTTTATGCTCCAAAAACGTCCAAAATGCTTCCTTTTCCAGATTTCTTCTCCAAAGTACCTAAAATGACAAAAGGAACGATTTAGGGCAATATTTGATCAAATAAATACGATTTAGGGCTTAAATGACCCCCTAAAAGCGGTACACTTTTTGCTTCATCATCCTCTGAGGATACTTTCTCGATTGAGATGTTTCCTTTTTGAACATTGTCGCGAAGAAAGTGGTGACGAATTTCTATGTGTTTGGTTCTAGCGTGTTGAACTGGATTCTTGCTAAGGACGATAGGTCCTTTGTTGTCGCAAAAGATAGGAACGTCATTGAGTTGAATTCCATAGTCGACGAGAGCTTGTTTCATCCAGAGAGTTTGTTGGCAAGCTTTTTCTGCTGACACGTACTCGCCTTCAGTTGTTGATATTGCTAAGGCCGTTTGTTTCTTAGCAAACCATGAGGTGAGACAATGCCCAACAAAAGTACAAATACCACTTGTACTTTTTCTATCGACATAGTCACCGACATTGTCTGATTCGGCATACACTATAGTTTCTACACCCGTTCCTTTGGGATACCATAATCCTAAATGTGTAGTACCTTTAATGTATCTAAAAATTCATTTAACGGCTTCAAGATGGGATGTTTTGGGATCTTCTTGAAAGCGTGCACATAGACAAACACTAAACATAATGTCCGGTCTACTAGCCGTGAGATAGAGTAAACTACCAATCATTCCTCTATATTTAGTGCTATCTACGGATTCACTTTCGTCATCCTTAGTGAGTTTGGTTTCGGAAGACATGGGAGTTTTCATAGGTTTGGAATCTTCAAGACCAAATTTCTTAAGCATATTTTTGATATACTTGGATTGGTTGAAGAATATCCCATCTTCTAATTGTTTTATTTGGAGACCTAAGAAAAATTTTAGTTCCCCCATCATACTCATTTCAAACTCGTCATGCATGATTTTTGAGAAATCGTCGCATAACTCTTGACAAGTTGATCCGAATATAATGTCATCCATATATATCTGAACTATGATAATATGTGATCCATTTTTCTTCGTGAAAAGAGTGTTGTCTACTAGGCCCATGGTATACTTATGTTCAACTAGGAATATCTTAAGTCGATCATACCAAGCTTTTGGTGCTTGCTTAAGTCCGTATAAAGCTTTTTTATGTTTGTAGACATGATTTGTCTTTTCAAAATCGGCAAAGCCGGGAGGTTGTGCCACATACACTTCCTCATTAATAAAACCATTATGAAATGCACTTTTAACATCCATTTTGAATAGTTTAAAGTCGTGTGCACATGCATATGCAAGTAGTATTCTAATTGACTCGTGTCTAGCTGCCGGTGCAAATGTTTCGTCGTAGTCTATACCTTCTTATTGATTGTAGCCTTGAGCTACTAGCCTAGCTTTGTTTCTAAACACTACGCCATTTTCGTCAATTTTATTCCTAAAAACCCATTTTGTTCCGATTATGGTTTGATTTTTAGGTTGAGGGACCAATGTCCAAACGTCATTTCTAAAAAACTGATTTAATTCTTCTTGCATCGCTATGACCCAAGATTCATCTTTTATGGCCTCATTTATATTTTTAGGCTCAATAGTTGAAACAAAACAAAAGAAATTACTTTGGTTTTGGACTTTTGATCTTAATGTTCTTTCATTAATTTCTCCTATGACATTGTCTAATGGATGACTGTTGGATTCTTTGACGTTGACTATTTCTCTATTAACCGGTTCATCTTCTTTGTCATTTTCTACATTTTCTTGGTTTTCAACCATTTAACTTTCAACTAAGTCATCATCTACCAAAGGTGATGTCTTAGAGGGAGGTGGACTTTCATCGAATGTTACGTTCAACGATTCCTCGACTCTTGAGGTTTCTTTGTTCAAGACGATATATGCTTTACTATTTTGTGAGTATCTAAGGAACACACCTTCATAAGACTTTGGGTCAAACTTGGTGAGATAATTCTTAGTGTTTAAAATGAAGCACTTGCTTCCAAAAACTCTAAAATATCATAAAGTAGGCTTTTTGCCTCTATAAAGCTCATATGGTGTTTTCTTCAAAAATGGCCCAATTAAGACTCTATTTAAGATGTATGTTGATGTGTCAACGGCGTTACACCAAAACTTTTGTGGTATATTTTGTTCATTTAGCATTGTTCGACTCATTTCTTGAAGTGTTCTATTTTTACGTTCTACTACACCATTTGATTGAGGAGTTCGAGGAGCCGAGAAATTATGTGTTATGCCATTAGCATCACAAAAAGCTCCAAATTGGGTTTCGTTATCAAATTCACGACCGTGGTCGGTTCTAATTGACACAATGCTATTTCCTATTTGATTTTGAATTTTCTTACTTAGAATTTCAAATTTATCAAATGCTTCGTTTTTAGTTTTCAAAAACTTAGTCCAAGTATACCTAGAGTAATCATCTACTATTACCAAAGTATAGAAGTTTTCTCCATAACTTTGTATAGCGGATGGACCAAACAAATCTATATGCAATAATTCTAGACACCTAGATGTAGACACCATGTTTTTAGCCTTATGGCTATTATGAACTTGTTTCCCAATTTTGTAAGCATCACAAAAGTGTTGGTCGTATTTCAACTTGGGTAGGTTCCTAACGAGTTCCTTAGATGATAAGGATTGGATTAGTCTCATATTTGCGTGACCTAAGCATCTATGCCACAGAGTTGAGTTTTCATCTAAGAAGGTGAGACAAAGTTTGTCTTTAGGTGTTTTGTCTAATTTCATAACGTATACATTATTCTTTAAAACACATTTTACTACGGTTATACCGTCTTTAAGTATTTTACTTCCATTTTCACTGAAAAGGACGTTATACTTTTTACTGTATAATCGACTAATACTAAGCAAGTTAAAACCTAAGTTATCTACATGAGCAACATCATCAATAGTGAGAGAGTCATGAGAGATTGTACCTTTTCTGATGATTTTACTTTTAAGCTTGCTACCATACGTAACGTTACCTCCGTTGTAAGGTTGGTAGTATGAGAAAAGGCTTTTGTTTCCTGTCATGTGCCTTGAACACCCGCTGTCTTTTATCCACTCATCCGGTTCTAACCCAACATTCAAGCATACCTAAGTTCCAAGAAAAACTCAAGCGTTTGGTCCCCAATATCTCATGGGTCCATTTGGGTTAAACATTCTATTATCTTGGTTCATGTATGGAAATGGTGGATATGGGTTCCATGGCATGTAGTTTGGACCTTGATAGTTCCTAGGTATGTTTGGTTTCCAACTATTTTGATAATGATGCTGTGAGTTGTAGTTACTCTTTGGAAAGGGGCGTTGGGGAATAGACGTTCTAGGTCTTTGTTGAACTGTTTTAGTCCTAAACTCATTTTTAACTTGTCCTAATCCTATAGCAACTGCTGGTTTTTGTTTGTTAACTGTTGTACTTGTGCTAGGTTTTCTTGTGACTTTAACAAATTCAGTACGATCCGAAGTACAAACCTTCTGTTTAGCAACAATTCCCGCGGAACCTTTGGCCACAACTGGCGGAACCAAATTTTTGGTTCTGTAGGATCCGTGGGTGTCTGAACTTGTTGGAACAGTTTCTTGTTCTTTCACTGTTTGTTTCTTAAAGCTACTTAAGTCTCCTAGTTTCATAAATCCTAGTCCGATTTTATCATGAGGTAGCTTTTGAACTGTGGAAAACTAGAAGGGGGGTTGAATAGTTTTACCGGTTTTTAAGTTCTTTTAATTCTTTTAAGACTTCTTAAGAACTTTACTATTGGAAACCTTTGATTCAATTCTTATATGCAATCAATCAATACCAATATGAACTACACACTAAACTAACTAATAATAAGTAATGAAAGTAAAGAGTAAAGGTGGAAAGATCAAACCGGGACAAAGGATTTATAGTGGTTCGGCTACACACTAAACTAACTAATAATAAGTAATGAAAGTAAAGAGTAGAGATGGAAAGATCAAACCGGGACAAAGGATTTATAGTGGTTTAGCAACAGTTCCCGCGGAACCTTTGGCCACTACTGGCGGAACCAAATTTTTGGTTCCGTAGGATCCGTGTGTGTCTGAACTTGTTGGAACAGTTTCTTGTTCTTTCACTGTTTGTTTCTTAAAGCTACTTAAGTCTCCTAGTTTCATAAAACCTAGTCCGGTTTTATCATGAGGTAGCTTTTAAACTGTGGAAAACTAGAAGGGGGGTTGAATAGTTTTACCGGTTTTTAAGTTCTTTAATTCTTTTAAGACTTCTTAAGAACTTTACTATTGGAAACCTTTGATTCGATTCTTATGTGCAATCAATCAACACCAATATGAACTACACACTAAACTAACTAATAATAAGTAATGAAAGTAAAGAGTAGAGATGGAAAGATCAAACCGGGACAAATTATCATCACTATAATCAGGATAGTCGTAACGTACCTCATGAGAGGCTTGAGCCATTAGGCATGTTTCGTCCTTGGGCTTCTTCTCTTCATCTTCACCGCTATCACTCCAAGAGTCTCCTATGAAAGCTCATTGGTTGTTGGATTTCGGTGGTTTGGGACACTCTCCTATGAAGTGATTAGGATCTCCACATCTAAAGCATTTCCTATCACTTGTCCCTTTCTTTTCAACTCGGTTCTTTTGTGATGTCTTCTTTTCATCACGAGGTTGCCTAACGAACCTACCTCTTCTCCTAAAGAACTTTTTAAAGTCCCTAACCGTTAACGCATATTCTTCATCTTCACTATCGGAACTTGAACATTACTCATCACTAGACTCCTTCTTGGCTTTCAATGCTAGAGATCTAACTCTCTCGCTTTTGCCTTTAACTATATCGGAGTCTTTCTTGATTATCATCTCGTGAACCTTCAAGTTTCCTATTAGTTCATCGAGTGATAGTGTCGCCAAGTCTTTTGAATCTTCAATGGCGGTGATCTTTGCTCTCCATTTAGGATGTAGAGCCCTAAGAAACTTCCTAACATAATTCTTGCTAGAGTAACCTTCATCAAGAGCTTTAAGACTAGTGATAATAGTATTAAATCTAGCAAAAGCATTATCTATTGACTCATCTTCCGAAATGGAAAATTGTTCATATTGTTGAACAAGAAGATCTATCTTGTTCTCTTGGACTTGATTATTACCTTGGTAAGTGACTAACAAAGTTTTCCAAATATCTTTTGCCGTAATACACATAAAAATTCTTTCAAATTCCTTTTTAGGCAAAGCATTGTAAATCATCATTTTAGCCTCATTATTTTTGGCTAGTTTTCTTTTAAGTTCATTACTTTGTCTATCATAAGAAACTATTGCATCCTTTTTAGTTTCCGGATTCATTTGAATTGGTTGAAAGTCACCCTCAGTAATAACATGCCAAAGATCAATGTCTTTTGACTTCACATACAATTCGAATCTTGTTTTCCAATATATAAAACAATCGGTTTCAAAAAGTGGTGGTCTTTGCATAGATTGCCCTTCTAGATATTTTTCGGAATCCATTGATCGATTCAAGTTATAAAATACAATTTACTTTAAAATCTTGACTGACGTGGCTTCTGATACCAATTGTGGAAAACTAGAATGGGGGGTTGAATAGTTTTACCGGTTTTTAAGTTCTTTTAATTCTTTTAAGACTTCTTAAGAACTTTACAATTGGAAACCTTTGATTCGATTCTTATGTGCAATCAATCAACACCAATATGAACTACACACTAAACTAACTAATAATAAGTAATAAAAGTAAAGAGTAGAGATGGAAAGATCAAACCGGGACAAAAGGGTTTATAGTGGTTCGGCTACGAAGCTCTTCTTTGCCTTACTCCACTCCCCGAGTGCCACACTTGAGAGTTTCAATCACTATGTCAACAACCTCCCTTTAGGCGGAGAAAACCGTAGTTGTTCCCTTAACACGCTTAGAGTTAACTAGAAAGTTAATCTATTTGTGTTTATGACTAATACAATGTAATGATTCTTTCTATCAGTTAATGAAACGTAAATGTAAAAACACAAAGTATTTTTCAACATTTAAATTCTTATTAGAAATGAATCAAAGAATCTATTACCCAAGTGTTTTGCGGAACAAACACTTGGGATTGAATAGACAAGGTATGGTGTCTCCTATCTAAACTTAAGCTATGCTTAAGTGGTAACAATTCGACCCACTGAGCTATCTCAGGGATACGTTACTCTTTGTAGGAGAGAAGTTGTTTTGCAAAAGTCTAAGGCTTTCAATGTACAAAACACACACAACTTCTCTCCTTTTGAACCTATTTATACACAAGTATAAAAGAGAAAAAGTGATTAAAATACTACAACTTGTTGAAGCAAGCGTGTCTGACAATTACAACAGTAATTGTCATTTCCAAGAACCAATGGGAATGGACTATAAAGTCTTTAGGAGTGGTTGGTCTGGCACTCCACGACTTTTAGCCGTCTTAGGGAAAGTTTCTTCCTGACAAGATAAGATTTGATCTTATCTTAAACTCTTCCCAGATCTTCCCGCCTTTCTTTCAGGCGTTGAGTTCTTCAGTATTCAATCACTTAATGTTGTTGAGGAGACTGGGGTTCAGTGAGTTCTTGTCCAACACTCACTGAACCATCATCTTCTTCTTTGGCTTAAGTCCTACTCAGGGAGTACCGCCTTCCTGAGTAGTGGATCCTTCTTCTTGAATTCACCTTAAGCATCCTGAAGATGACTCACTGAGAGACTGTTCACTCAGTGACTTGAATTGTTCTCGGTTTAATTTACACTTAGTTAATTTGTGTCCAAATCTTGTTTTAAGTATTCTTGGGTACTGATGGACCCAACAATCTCCCCCTATTTGGATATAAATTATTCTTAAGTGTTTTGATCAGTAATGAGTGAGCTAATGACTTCTGCTCATACTGAATGTACTAGAAAGTAAATAAGGACACTGAAATAATAAAAACATCATCTTATTAATATTATTACAAGTCCTAACAAAACTATACATAGTACTGTGTTGGCGGATTCAGTCAAACTTATACCCTAAGGCTTCAAGCTTTGGCTTCTTGGACTCAAGCTCATGCTGATCAGGATGCTCTTGAATCTTTGTTCTCAGGTCTTGGCAGAACCTCACATTCTCAGGAGTCTTGATTGGTGAGGCCATCATGAGGAAACCCAGCATTGCCTTGATTCCTGATAGGTCAATATCACTCCATCTTTGGAAGGCTGGGTCTCCAAACTCATCAGTGAAGAACAAAACTCTTTCAGGTTGTTCAATGACCAAGTTGTTCCTGAATGGAACTCCTTCAGGGAGGGCTCTGTTGCAATCAAGACCAGGGACCTTGATCTCAGGCTCAGCTTTACTTCTTCTTTCTCTTTCTTGAGGAAGACTGAGAGGGAGCAGTCAGGTCTGCTGAAGCAGGAAGAGGAGAGGGAATACCAAGTTCCTGAGGTGTTGCTGCCAATCTTTCATACCTTAGACTCAGGGACTTCAACAGACCAGGGACCACAACATTTGATTTTTTCACTAATATTGGACCCAACTCATCCAATTCAGTGATCCCGAAGTCAGCGAATCTGAAGGGGGTATGAACATCAAAGCTTCTCATGTCAGCACCTCTATAGATAGTAACAATGGCAGGCTTGGTGTTTCGATGAATCTTGACATCAGTGATTGGTTCTGGTTTCAACCTGTTTGTCATGACCCACTGATATCTCTCAATCCTGTTCTGCCTAATCTCCTCAGTCCTTTTCATTCTTTCCTCCTTTTTTTGCCTGAGAACAGCCATCTCAGCATCCTGAGCTTTCACAAAGCTCTTACCACCTTCCCTTTTAGCAAGGTCTTTTGCCTCAATCCCAATCTTCTCAGCCTCTTCTCTTGCAACCTGAATGAGAGCAAGCTTGTTCTGCCTTTCATCTTCAGCAGCTTTCTTCATTGCCTCCTCTTTCTCCATGTGAGCTTGAATTTCATCATGAGTGAGAAGTTACATTACCTCATTGACCTCATAAGGGACCTTGACTGGTTCATCAGGGTCAGGCCTTCTTTCTGAGGACGCAGCCACCAATTTAGTAGTAATAGGCTCAGGCTCAGTGAGAATGCCTTTGCCTTTGTCTTGGTGGGATGAAGATGGGTTTGTCTCAGGAATCTCCCCCTCAGTATGAGAAGGAGGTTCTTCTTCAGTGACTTTCTCCCCCTCAACTGTTGCTTGACCCATAGTGAGAGTAAGAGTTGGTTCGCTCACTGAAGTTGAGGGAGCCTGACCTTTGAAGGCCTGATAGATCTCAGTCATCATGGTCTTGATGTCTGAGGTGTCCTTCTGAAGAGTTGAGACCTTAGTCTCAAGAGAAGCCTGAGAAGCCTCTATTGCTGTCATCCTTGGCCCAAGATTCCAAGCCAGGGAGGAAGAAGAAGATGCCAAAGATGCCATGTGGGACTCCATAAGACCGAGGGAAGATCGGATGGAGTCCACTAAAGAGTTGAGTCCCTGAAGATTGGAGGATCTCAACACGTTTTCCAGCTCAGCCAACTGAGAAGTTTGTTGCTGGTAAGTTTCTGAAGCCTAAACAATTTTCCTGTTTAGCTCAGGGTCATCTTTCACTGACTCTTGAATAGTTTCAACGCTCTTTTGTATGTTGGTGAGAGACTCGTTGAATAGTTTAAAATTGTAATCAAGATTTGTCAGGGAGAAGGAGATAGATGACTTGTACTCATTTACATCATCATGATAGGATTCCACTAATTTCTTCAGACCGAATTGATGAACAGCTGCTTCAGTGTGCTTGTCAAAAATTTCTTCAGTGAGCCCAGTGAAGAGAGCATTGTTGGCCTTTTGTAGGAACTTGACCAATTGTCTCTCAGTAAGAGGAAGAATGTTGTCATACTTCTTAAGTTCCTGAGGGCATGATGATTCAGAATCTGAAGAATGATCAGCCTGAGATTCAGATTCTTCACTGTGTGGAGAAGACTGATGCGATTGTTCAGTGGGTTGTGCATCAGTCTCCATGTCATCACCAGCCTCAAAGATTTCTTCCTCACTCTCTTCCTTGATCTCAGTATCAGAATCAAGAAGAGCCTGAATATCCCCCATAGACTCGAACTCCAAAAGGTTAACCGGCTCCTCCTCATAAAAGGACTTGCCTTGGTTTTGGCCAGGTCCTGACCCCGCCATAATAACTGAATTGGTTTTATTAGCCTGGCTAGTCATAATAACTGATTTCTCAGCCTGAGTTTTGGGGGCAGTTCCTTATAGAATGGATCCGACTGAGGAGGTTGTGGGTTCCGTATTAGCGGGTGGTTTATATCCCTCTGAGTCTTTGTCCCCCTGAGCGCCTTCAAGTCCTGACGGGTGTTTTTCAGAACTATCATGAGGCACTTTTTGTGATGGTTGGTGGTCCCCCTTCCCATCAGGGTTGTACTGCCCTTTTGGGGATTTAGGGTCCTTGACTCCCTTGGGTTCTGACTGTGATTTGTCAGTACCTTCATCGGGATGTGATTGGGTGTGGGTCCCCTTCTCAGTTGAGTAGTGCTGCCCAACCGAGGATATAGGACCCTTTTCTCCCTCAGGCTCTGATTGTGATTTATCAGTGCCTTCATCGGGATGTGAATGGGTTGAGGTTCCTGACTCCAATGACTTGTTTATGTCAGTGGAATCATGAGGAAGAGGGGGTTTGCCCGAGGACACTGAGGATGATTGCTCAGTGCCCTCCATTGGCCTTTGTTTTGTGGTCAGGGGGGTCTCTGTAGTGGGTGTCTCAGAGGTCTGGGCCACATTCAACCTCTTTTTAAGGTTGAGTTGGTTCTGGGCATCAGTCTCAGTGGCGAGTGGTTTTGGCTTAACCACCTTACTGGACTGACCCTTCTTTGTCTTCTTTACTTTCTTTGTAGGTGAAGGTACTGGAGAAACAACGTTCTCCCCCTGAATAACCACCAGCATGTAGTTAGTCAGGGCAATGGGTTGTACCTCAGTGATGCCACTAGTGAAATTGGTCTTATGTAAGACGTCAGGTTTCATACCTACGACGTCAGCCCTCACATAGTCAGAACCAAGAAGGTCCTGAAGCACACAAGAAATAAACCTAGGATAAGACAAGTGTTTTTGCCTAGATTTTCCTGAGAGCTTAGCAACAAGGTCACGGAAGATTATACCTCCGATATCTATCTTTCTACCCTCCAAGAGACTGAACAACATCAATTGTTGTGATAAGTTCAATTGCTCAGTGGAGGATTTATTCCCCCCAAGGACCTGAATGACGAATGTCATCAGGATCCTCCAGACTGGGTGGAACCAGGTTTTGACAATTGGAGCCTTCTCTAATAAGGCTCCAGCGGACAACTCAGGACGTTTAGAGTCATGAGGTCTCAAGAAGATCAACTCTCCCTTGACCTCTTGGTCAGTCGGATTGGGCTCAAAAGCCTCAGCAAAATCAAGACCAGTGTCCTTGATGAAGTCATTGTAATCCAGGGAGAGAGTCCTTCTCCCATTCATCACTGTGAAAGTGATGATGGATTCTTTGGTATCTTTTGGGCTAGTAGCTACAGCAGTACACCAGAATTCCCTCAAGTAGTCATAGTAGATGACTGAGGGGGTCTTGGTAAATGCTTTTGCAAGAAAACAGTTTTGAAGATATTTCATTACATTCTTGTAAGCATGGAACTTCTGTGGATAGGAAAAGTTTCCCACCACATTGTTCTTTGTGAGGTCTACACCCTCCAATGTGAATTCCACATTAGGGGCGTATGTCATAGCTTTAGAGGAAGCCATATTTGTTGGTAAGTCTGGGTAACAAAGATGGTTGGGATTTCTTAAAGCTAAGAACACACACACTATTAGTTTTGAGAGAAAAATGGGCAGAATTTTGCTTAAGATTTCTAATAGACATGTGTGTTGTTATTTTGGTTGGGGTATTTATAGGGAAGTGAAATGGAGGGTATTTTAGGCATTAAGCGGATTTTATTTATTCAAAAAGAATTTTTGGAAACTGTTTTGAATAAAATGTTTTGGGATCCGCATTTAATGCCACCACTCCACTTTTCCCTGGTTTGGCGCAACAGTCAAGGTAAACAGTTGAGCAGTTCTGCAAAAGTGTAATTTGCAGAGATGAGTCATCACATATCTGTAATGTGATTGGAGAGGCATTTAATGCCAAGTGGGAATGTGGGGCCTCAGAGGTGGAAGCCAGAAAGGCAAAAGAACAAATATTCTTATATTAAATAAGAATTCAGTTACCAACCTCGGACATTTACTAACTAGATACTTAGAGCATTTAAGTTAGTATTTAATGTCACTTGAGGACCCTGAATGACTTTTCATTTAGTGAACTTGATTGTCAGGACTTGGGTTTAGTCACTGATTGTTTAAGTGTTCAGGAATTTGGGTCTAATTCCTGAGGTTCAAAGGTTCAGGAACTTGGGTTTAGTTCCTGAGGACCAAGAATTCTGGAACTTGGGTTTAATTCATGAGGATTAAGGGTCAGGAACTTGGGTTTAGTTCCTGAAGTTTAGTGACCTTTCTCACTGAAGAACACATTGAGTCAGGGACTTGGGTTATCAGAATTTACACATATTTGGATGGAGTCAATCAGTGGACTGATTCTCAATATCCAACATTCCTAGTTCAGCTTTTAGTCTGGTGAAAGTTGGTTCATCCAATGGCTTGGTGAATATATCAGCTAGCTGATATTCAGTAGGAATGAAGTGTAATTCTATGTCACCGTTCATGACATGGTCCCTGATGAAGTGATATCTAATATCAATGTATTTTGTTCTCTGATGAAGAACTGGGTTATTTGAGATGGCAATTTCACTTGTGTTATCACAAAAGATGGGAACCATCTTGTACTGAATTCCATAGTCACTGAGTTGACTTTTCATCCAGAGTACATTTGCATAACAACTTGTTGCTGCAACATATTTAGCTTCATCTGAGGACATGGCAACTGATTGTTGCTTCTTAGCACTCCAACAGACTAGTTTTCCACCAAGAATTTGGCAGGAGCCTGAGTTGCTTTTCCTGTCCATGTTGCATCCAGCATAGTCAGAATCTGAGTATCCTTTAAGATCAAGGCCTGAACATTTTGGATAATATAATCCAAGGTTTGGAGTACCTTTCAGGTACCTGAATATCCTTTTCACAGCAGTGATATGAGTTTCTCTTGGGTCAGATTGATATCTGGCACATAAGCAGACTGAGAATTGGATATCAGGCCTTGATGCAAGTAAATACATCAGTGATCCTATTATTCCTCTAAAAAGAGTTTGATTCACTGGTTTTCCAGTAAGATCAGGACCAAGGTTGTTTGGGGGTACCATGGGAGTCTTGACTGAGGCACAGTCACTGAGCTCATACTTCTTCAGTAGGCTTTTGACATACTTCTCTTGACTGATAAAGGTTCCTTTCTCAGTCTGCTTGATTTGTAGACCAAGGAAGTAAGTCAGTTCTCCCATCATGCTCATTTCAAATTTCTTTGCCATTATTTTTTCAAACTGTTTGCAAAGTTTATAATTTGTTGAGCCAAAGATGATGTCATCAACATACACTTGTACAAGTATGACATCATTATTTGTCTTGTAGATAAACAATGTGTTGTCTATCTTGCCTCTGACAAATTTGTTTTGGATCAGGAAGGATGAAAGAGTCTCATACCATGCCCTGGGAGCTTGTTTCAGTCCATAAAGGGCTTTGTTAAGCTTGCAGACATGGTCAAGAAACTCATGGCTTTCAAATCCAGGAGGTTGCTGAACATAAACTTCTTCTTTCAATGAGCCATTTAAGAATGCACTCTTAACATCCATTTGGTACACTTTAAAGTTCATGTTTGTAGCAAAAGCAAGGAAGATCCTGATGGCTTCCATCCTTGCTACTGGTGCAAATGTTTCTTCATAGTCAATGCCTTCTTGTTGATTATAGCCTTTGGATACAAGTCTGGCTTTGTTTTTAATGACTATGCCATTTTCATCAGATTTGTTTTTAAATACCCATTTCATGCCAATGACTGAAACATCTTCAGGACATTTGACCAAGGTCATTACCTTGTTTCTGTCAAATTGTTCCGGTTCATCATTCATGGCTTGAACCCAACTTGGATGTTTTAGTGCTTCCTTAACACTTTTGGGTTCAATTGTGGAAATGAAGTCCACAAATAGGCATTCATTGGCTGAGGCTACTCTCAGTTCAGCAGCCATGCTTCTTGTGAGCATGCCTTCAGTAGGCTCACCAATTATATTGACAAGTTCTATATCCTGAGACCTAGTCCAACTGTCCTGAGGTCTTGGAAACTGATTAGAACTTGTAGAGGCCTGATGGGTAGGATCAGGATCAGACACATGATGTTCTTCAGCATCATGAGTGTCTGAGTGGGTTGACCCATCACTGTGATTGTTTAGTAACTGAGCACTTTGTACTAACTGAATGAATTCATCAGTACTTTGTGCTTCAATAAACTCAGTGAAGGTTAGGTAAGGAAGGTTGTGGGGAATGATGTAATAGGAGATGTCAGCATTCGCATGGTACTGAGTGGAAGGACCATTATCAGTATGATGTTCATCAGGAGGGTATCTTGATGATTCATCAATACCTATCTCTTCCACTGAGTTGTTAGAGACACTGATTGCATCAGTGCTCTCATCAAAGGTAACATGAAATGTTTCCTCAATATGCTGTCTCCTAGTGTTGAACACCCTGAAGGCCTTTGAGACAAGTGAGTATCCTAGGAAGTATCCGTCATCAGCTTTAGCATCAAATTTTCCTTAGTGATCCTTGTTATTATGAATAAACACAGGACACCCAAAGACATGAAAGTAGCTGATGTCATGGATTCTTCCCTTGAATAACTCATAAGGAGTTTTGCTATGTCTCTTGACAATGATGGATCTGTTTTGTGTGTAACAGGCAATCTTTACTGCTTCAGTCCAAAAGTGTTTGGAAAGGACTGATCCATTTAGCATTGTCCTAGCTGCTTCAATGAGTGTTCTATTTTTCCTTTCATCCACCCCATTTTGTTCAGGTGTGTAGGGTGAGGAATTTTTTTGTGAAATACCTTTCTCATCACAGAAACATTCAAGTTCATAATTTTTGAACTCTGTTCCATTGTCAGTCCTAATCTGTTTGACTTTGATGTCATTTTGATTTTCAATGTTCCTGACAAAGGACATAATTGTTTCAGCTGCCTGACTCTTTTTGATCAGGAAGTATACCCAAGTGTATCTTGAGTATTCATCCACAATGACCAGAGTGTACTTCTCATGGTTAATGGATCTAGGACTAATTGGTCCAAATAGATCCATATGGAGAAGATGTAGGCAGTTCCTGATGGAAAAGTTGGTTTTGGTTTTAAAGGATGCTCTGTGATGTTTACCTTTTTTACAAACTGAGCATGATTTATCCTTTGAAAACACAAGAGATGGTAAGCCAAGGACCTCTTCTGAATGACTAACACTAGGAACTGATAAGAGTGCAGCATTCCCAGAACTAGTACCATAGTTTCCACCCCTTTTTAGACTTTGTTCAACAATTTTAAAGTTGTTGAACAAATCATTAAGTTTCATTGTTTCAATTTCTGGTTTGTTCATCCAGACAATAACATGAGTATGGAATTCATCAGGTAGACTTTTCAATAACTTCATGTTGAGATCTTCCTTCTCTGTCTCAACACCCAACACAGCTAACTGACTGACAAGCTTGTGTAATCTTGAAAATAGCTTATCAAGAGACTCATTACTAAAAGCAGTAAAGTTTTCAAATTGTTGCTTTAGTAATGTCTTCTGTGTCTTTTTGGTAGTTTCATTACCACCAAACCATGCACAAATCTCTTCAAAAAGAGTTTTTGCATCAAAATATTTGCTAAAAGATAGCATCTGCTCACCAGGAATTGTCATAAGCAACAAGTTTCTTGCTTTCTGATCATTTCTCTTTTGTATCTTTTCTTCATTTGAAACTGGTCCAGTATTTCTTTTTCTAACTGTTTTCCCTTCAACAAGAACATCTGAATAGCCTAAAGTGAAGGAATCACCATACTGAATTATGTTCCAAAGAGCATAATCTTGAACCATAAAATATTGCTAAACTCTCATCCTCCATAACTCAAACTCATTCGGTTTGATCATGGGCAACTTTGCTGCAACATTGGTTTGAACATCTTGTACATCCATTTCTGTTTCTTCTAAAAACAACAATATCAGCCTTGCTTTGATACCACTTGTTAGGACTGGACACACGGTTAAGGTGGTTAAACCTTTTGTTCTTTGTGTGTAATGATATGTTGTGTTAATATGATTAAGTGCGCGGAATTCACTCAATCACACTTAGAAGGTTGTGTATGTTATGGAAATGGAATTGTTATGTTTGTTAGTTAGCAATGAACACATAAAGATTATCACCAAACGATTCAATATTATTAATGATAATAATACGAGTGATCTTGAAATATCACTAGGGTTACAACCTTGAATCTTAAGTTTTCTAACTTGTGATGTTTTTGTAGTTATATGTTCTTACTTAAGCACGTCTAACATCTATTCATGCACACTACTAAAACACAAGTCTAAGATCTCTTTTATAGTCCAAGAGATCCATTACAATATTGTATAAAGTCTAGCCGACTTACTTTGTTAACTTATCTCTTGAGTGTGTCAGTACATAAGATACAACATGTATCTGTGTACACAACTTGTTAACTAAGCACATGGGGTAAGATATTATCTACCGTATATTGTTGACCAAAATACAATAAATATCTTTTCAATCTTATCCACTCAGCAGCAGAATGATCATCATCAGCAGCAATGAGAACACTAGCAGCAGAATCCTTCAGCAGCAGAATGCTAAGCCTAGCAGCAGAATCATTTATCGCTAGCAGCAGGATCAAATGTTCTAGCAGCAGGAACCAAATGCACTAGCAGCAGAATTACACTTAGAGTATTTCTTTGATTAGAACCCGATATTAAACTTCTTGAATATTTAATTCCCAACAATCCTCCCCTAAACATGTGAATCCATTTCAACATGTTTCTGAATTAAATCATGGATTGTGAAGATCTTTCAAACACTTCTGTTCTTCAAGATTAAATATCTTCTCAGTAATTCATTTGCTTTGTTCTTTGACTTTAACAATATCAACACATTGCTCCAATCTTGGACTAAAAGATGGTGCAATTTCCTTGGATGGAGGAATTATAAGAGGCAATGATGCTGTGTCTCTTGGATGCTTGTTTCAACAAGTGAAATCATCTAACAACATGTCTTTGCAGTGAAATTGAAACTTTTCTTCGTTTGACCTAGATAGAACTTTGTCCTTTGGAATGTTATTGTCATTTTCAACCTCCTCATAATCTTGTATGCTCTTGTCTTCTCTTTCCATATATTGGTTTTCTTTCTTTTCTGGGCTATTATTTCCTCCCCTGAGATTGTTACCTCCCCTGAGATACAAATAACTTTTGTTTCCCTCCCCTTGTTTGGAAGATCTCACTATGTACCAAAATATCTTTCCTTATCATCTGATCCATCATATATAACTTGTTGTCAGACAATATTGTACATGAAGCCATCAATTCCTTAAGAGTTTAAGTTACTGCCCTCATCACTTCTAGGTGTGTTAACTCCTATGAGAGGTGAATCAGTGGACATTTTGATTCATGATCCATCAATGGATGGTTTTTGTGAATCTCTTGAAAATCCTTGTTTAAGAAATTATTTGACTTAGCAGTATGTTCATGATTTTAGAATTGAAAAATCATACTACTTTCAACCATTTTGAAGGGATCAAGTGTATAACAGACACTTAATCTAAATTTCGGTTTAAAGCAACCTCTGGTTGTGTGAGAACCAATATTTTTCAGTTATAAATAACTGCCTGTGTGCAGATAAACTCATTCAAAGAGCTTTCCTGACAGGGTTTCCAACTCATAGTAATTGTTACCTCTAACACAAGTGTTAGATTCACTTTTACTAGCTGTTCTTTCTATCAGATGTCCTCAGACTTGCACATTATACTTAAAAGTATAAAATGATAGAAAGTGAGTTGCATCAGTTACTATCTGATCAACTAAGTCATCAATTCAATGTGAAATATCATAACTTTGTTTCAAGAAAGAAGTTTTAAGGAGTTTTAAATTCCCAAACTCAGTCCATCATAAACCTATTATGGCAGCAGCTAATATCAGCATTGTGTTGCTTCCATTTCACTTGAAATTTCCCTTGTGTTCACATATTCATACCTGAAATTGTTAGTCTAAAACCAAAAGAACAAAGTACAAAGTACTTGTCTTGCATTAGAATAATCATAAGACCAACTATATGAATAACACATTTTAAATTTGTACTAACAGCACAAACTTTTTGTAATAACAGCAGTATCGTGTAAATCCAGCAGCAGTAACAAAAATTTATTTACAAAAACACATTAGATTGAAAATTTAAAGATTAAGCATTCCAATACTTGCTACCAAGTACTGAAACCTTGAAACATCAAAAGCTTTTGTTAGCAGATGTGCAAAGTTGTGTTCTGAAGCAACTTTAAGAACTTGAATTAATCTTTTGTCATTGCAGTCTCTTATAAAGTGATGTCTAATTTCAATGTGTTTTGTTTTAGAATGTTGCACTGGATTTTTAATAATACAAATTGTACTACTATTATCAATATGAATAACAGTGTTTAAGAAATTGTACCCATAATCAAGAAGTTGGTTTTGAAGCCATAGAACTTGACTAGAGCAACTTGCAGCAGCTATATATTCAGCTTCAGTTGTTGAATTTGCCACACTTGTTTGCTTCTTACACTGCCATGAGACAAGTCTACACCCAAGGAATTGACATCCTCCAGTTGTTGACTTTCTGTCCAAGCTAGCACCAGCATAATCACTATCCGAATATGCTACCAAGTCAAAAGGAGATTCCCTAGAATACCATATACCCAACCTTGGTTGACCTTTAAGATATCTAAAAATTCTCTTGACTGCAGTTAAATGAGAAACCTTTGGAGTAACTTGAAATCTTGCACAAACACAAACAGGAAACATGATATCAGGTCTAGATGATGTAAGATACATCAAAGAGCCTATCATAGATCTGTAAGTGTACATCTACACTTTCTCCATCTTCATCTTTCAGAAGGTGCTTCTCAGAGTCCATTGGTGTGCTTGCTATTTTTGAATCAGCAAATTGAAATTTTCTAAGTATCTCTGCAACATATTTGTCTTGACTAATAAATATGCCTTCAGATGATTGCTTAACTTGCAAACCCAAAAAGAATGTAAGTTCTCCCATAGAACTCATCTGAAACTTATCTTTCATAAGCTTCTCAAATTCTAAACACATATCTTTCCTAGTAGATCCAAAGATAATGTCATCCACATACACCTGCACTAACAGAAGATCCTTCTTGTGCTGTTTGATGAACAGTGTCTGATCAATCTTTCCTCTTTGAAATCCATTTTCTAATAAGTAGGAAGCTAGTGTTGCATACCAAGCTCTTGGTGCCTGATGAAGGCCATATAGAGCTTTCACTACTCTGTATTGTTAGGAATTTGAATATTCAACTGAAGACTCGGTCACCCCGAGTACTTATTAGCACATCATAGCTCGTAGGATTATTAGTAATATTATTAGTAGATTAGTTATTATTAGTATTATGGTGTGGGTCGGGTCTTTACCCACTGTCAGCTCGCTCCACAGCTCGCTAGGGGCACAATATGTTAGAACTATAAATACCCCTTCCCACTCTTGGGAAGGGTTGGACCTCATTTGAGTATTAATCTAATACACATACATTTCTCTCTCTAGGTTCCACTTTCTCTCTCTACATTCTTCTTCTTCTTATTCGATCCAAGATAGTGTCCCAAATCGTGTGTTTATTGTTAGTGAATCTCCTACAATTGGTATCAAGAGCCATGGTTAGGTCCATGTGTGTTAGGATTCACGGATTTGACTAGTTTTTGGGTTATTTTGGTTCGAATAAACTATCACCAAATATTCTATCTTGTGCTTTGTTTAGTGGTTAGAAGTTGTTAAATCTTGTACTTTCTAGCTTAGGGATAGCATAGAAGTAGTGTTTGGTGTTTGGAATCGTTGTTTCAAGCTTCGTGTGGTGATTTTTAGCTGCATCGTGTGTTTTTGAAAAAGTGTTCTTCGTTGCTGTTTGTCTCTCGGAGACAAGTTCTAAGGTGCGGTTTGTGTTACCTCGAAGTAGCGGTTTGTCTTATTACCGATTTTGGCAAATAACGACAAAAC
The DNA here is from genome assembly GCA_021014915.2 of Artemisia tridentata subsp. tridentata. Classification (NCBI taxonomy): domain Eukaryota; kingdom Viridiplantae; phylum Streptophyta; class Magnoliopsida; order Asterales; family Asteraceae; genus Artemisia; species Artemisia tridentata. Next base: position 80,134,951 of record CP139508.1, read on the forward strand.
GCTTAGAAAGCAACGTGTTTGGCGGATTGTGTTGTGCGGTTTGTCTGTGCGGTTTGTGTTGTGCGGTTTGTCTGTGCGGTTTATGTTGTGCGGTTTGTCTGTGCGGCTTGTGTTGTGCGGTTTGTCTGTGCGGTTTGTGTTGTGCGGTTTGTCTGTGCGGTTTGTCTGTGCGGTTTGTGTTGTGCGGTTTGTCTGTGCGGCTTGTATCTTGCGGTTTGTATCCTCAAGGTTGCTATTTGCCCATTGCGGTTTATGTCTTGGTGATTTTAGAAATTCCCGCGAAAGATTCGATTTCTCGGTTAAATCACAAGATCTGTAAAATCCCATATTTACTATGGCTACCATATCAAGCACCTCATCAGATGATATTCAAGCAGCAGGATCTGACACTCGTCCACCTATGTTAGATAGGACGGATTATGAGTCTTGGGCACAACGGATAAGACTTTACTGCTTGGGAAAAGAAAATGGAGTTAACATTCTCAAGTCAATTGACGAAGGACCATATCAGATGGGTACCACCAGAGATGCTGTTACAACTGGTGAAGATGGGACTGTAACTTTGGGAATCGACAGACCTAGAAACTATAATGATCTTAATGATGAAGAAAAGAAGAGGTATGATGCTGACATTAGAGCTTCAAACATTGTCATTCAAGGTCTGCCAAAGGATGTATACAAGCTCATCAATTTCAACACTGAAGCTAAAGCTGTGTGGGACAATGTTAAAATGTTGTTGGCAGGGTCAGAACTCACAAAGGAAGACCGTGAGTCACAGTTGTATGATGAGTTCGAGCATTTCAAAATGAACCCAGGAGAGAATATCACAGACTACTATGTGAGATTTCATAAGTTGGTAAATGATATGAGGATGATCAGAATGACTATGCCCAACATCCAACTAAACTCAAAGTTTGTGAAAAACATGACTCCTGAATGGGACAGATTTGTTACTGCTGTCAAACTCAACAAAGGTCTAAGGGATACAAACTATGAACAACTATATGCCTACCTGCAACAACATGAGAAGCATGCTGCCTACGATCGGGTGCTGAGAGAAAAGCTAAATCCTTCAACTCCAAATGATCCACTGGCTTTTATGACAAATGTTCTACCAACAACCCAATCATCATCCAACCCAAGCTATCATCAACTTCACTCACCAGTACTTGCTATGAGTTCTCAACTTGACTCAGGCTACTCTCAGACCGACAAAATGATTGACAACCTCACCAATCAAGTATCACTACTGGTTCAACAGTTTAAAACATCACTCCCTCAGACCAACAATCAGTTAAGAAATTCATCCAACCCACGCAATCTAGCAATGGTGGAGGATGGGAAAATTGTGGTTCAGAATGTGCAAGGGAGAGCTGGACGAAACATGGGTCGAGGTTATGTGCAGAATAGAGCCGGGAATGCCAATCAGGGGCAAGGGAAACAGATCAAGTGTTATAATTGTGGGGGGCTAGGACATATTGCCAGAAACTGCAATCAACCTAAACATCCTCAGAACTCAGATTACTTCAAAGACAAGATGCTGTTAATGCAAGCTCAAGAGAATGGAGCTGTATTGGATGAGGAAGTGTTATTGTTCTTGGCTGGTGATGGGGGAAATACGTTTGATGAAGATGTGGATGAGCAACCAGTTCAGGATCTAGCTCTTAACGACCCCAACATCTTCAAAGCGGATGATTGTGATGCATTTGACTCAGATGTAGATGATGAACCTACTGCTCAAACCATCTTCATGGCCAACTTGTCTTCCTTGGCTTCATCACCTCGACAAGCTGGTTCATCTAGTGCATCTGTGATATCTGAGGTACTAAAAATTTATGACACATATGATATAGTTGATGGACAAAAGAATCCCAAAGAAGTACAACAGGCAGATGTTTCTGATTCAAATAATGTTGACATGGAAAATAGCAATATTATTTCATATGAACAATATTTGAATCACAACAACTCGCCTGATGTACCAAATGGTGAATCTTCTGTAAATAATAATGCTTGTGTTATAAGTAATGTGTGTGCCTTAGATAATGCGTGTAACATAGATAATGCATGTGAGTGCCATGAGTACAACTTTCCTGTCCCTGATGATAACTTGATCACTAGACTAAACATTTATAAAGAACAAGTGGCTATGTATGAACAGCGTGCTAAGTTTGAGCTTAATGAACGTGAGCATAAATTAGAAGGTCAAATGAGTACACTTATTAAAGAGTCTAGAGTAAGAGAAGAAACATTAAAACAAGAGTTGAATTCTTTGAGAAATCAGCTAGAACAGTCTGTCAAACAGAAACAGGAAGTACAAAAGTGTATAACTACACTTAAGCTAGAATTCAAAGAAAAAGAAAAGGAACTCTTAAATGATCTTTCTAGACTCAAAACCTTAAAGAATAAGCTTGAGGATAAGTTGTACACACAAGACCAAACCAGACAGACTGCCCAAATGATGTATAAGCACAGAAAGTTATGTGACAAGCATAGTGAAAGCAATGTAGGTAAATCTAAATTAGCTATTCATGAGATTGCTAAGATAGCCCAACCTGCATTAAATGATTCTAATGTGATGTTTATGCCTAATCATGACCCGCCTGAGCATATCTACACTAAAGAGGAGGATGAGATAAGTGAGAGAACAAGGGAAAGAATGAATGAGAAAATGAGGGATCCCGAGTGCATAGCCAGACGAATAATAATCAAGCCCCATGACTATAGTGAGGAAAATCGTTTGACTGTGTTTGCTCCTCAAAAGAAGTTAACACCTGAACAGATATTCTGGAAACAAGATAATGAAAAACTTAAGGAAGAAAAACTTAAGGCCAACACCCCTCTCATTAGAAAAGTTGCATCCATAACGGTGTATCCTCCCAATACACCTAGGAATTTGGTGCCTTTGTCTCTTCCCACTGAATGAAAAACCTTTATTAGCTTATATGTGCTTTGGCAACTGTTTGCTGATTTCGATAAAACATGTAAGAAGAGAATCACACCAACCGGCATTACTGAGGGGGAAAGGTGTTTTAAACATGCAAAAAGGTGTTACTTAACTGAGGTCATGCCATTCTTTAAACTACTCAAAGAACATTTTGAAGGGCTGCAAACTGCCCTCAACACAGAAATAAAAGAAATGAAAGTAGTGTTTAAAGATATGGAAAATGAGGTGAATGAATATGCAATAGAACTTAAGAGTCGTGAGATTGAAAGAAAAAACATACTCATCACTAATGACAACTTGATTGCTAAATGTATTGCACAAGATGTATTTTACACTGCTACTGATTCTGCATTGTCTGCTTGTCAATTTCATGAGTATGCTATTGCGTTAAATGTCACCCAGAATCGTGTTGTTGAGCTTGAGGGGGAGAATTTAAAATTGCTTGAAAAAATTCAAAATGATGACCATGATAATATGGTTAAACGTTTTTCAAAATTAGAAGTTGATTATCTAAATTTGCAAATGAAACATCAACATTTAAATGAAAAAAACAAAATATCAAATGACAAGACATCCTTGGATGCTCCTGAATTTGATACTTATTTTGAATTAAGCAAACGAGATGAGAAAATTCAAGCTCACACGAGCACGATTCGACTGCTGAGGGCCCAAATTGCCCAATTGAAATCCAACAAGTGTGATGAGTATGGCTCCAATAAACCTCCGCCTTTAGATTCTCAGTATTTTCAATATCAAAACACCATAAATAAGTTACATCATGAAAATGAGTGTTTTCAAGAAGAAAATTCTAAAATCAAACAACATTACAAAGAGTTATATGATTCTATTAAAGTTACAAGAAGCAATCACAATGATCAAATAACCTCTTTGTCAAATGAAATTAAGAATCTTAAGGCTTAGGTGAAAGGTAAAATGCCATGCACCACTTGTAATTGTGATGCACCAAAGGCTACTGCTAGTAAAAAGTTTGATGTTGATGTTGGGCGTATTCCATTTAACCTTAGAAATAATAGCTTTGCCCATCAAACATATCTCGATCATCTTAGAGAGGGCCTTGACACACTTCGTGAGGTAGTTGAAGAGGATAGAACTGAAAAGCCACTTGATAGGGCAGTTGTTTATGCCTGCAAACTCACGAAAAGGATTCAGGAAAACTTAGAATATGCCATAGGCTCAGTCCCTAAGATTAACAGCCATAGAGATAGATTTGTTGCATCATCATCCACTGTTAAGAACAAACATGTAGCCTTTGATTTACCATGTACAACATCAGAACCCAGCACATCAAAATCAGGAAAACATGTGTTAGTGAAACAAACTAATGTTCCCATCGTTACTTCTACAAGAGTGAAAAGTGACACCCAAGCTAGCGGGTCAAAGCCTAAAGGCAATACAAGGAATGATAGGACTGCGCCAGCTAAGAGTGATCACAAGAAGAGTGTAGAAGCCCAACCTAGGAACAATAAGTTTGCAAAGACTAGATTGAATCGTGTTGATTCTAGTATTAAAAGTACTGTAATTAATTCGAATTCTAATGTGGTCTGTAAAACATGTGACAAATGCTTAATTTCTGCTAATCATGATGAATGTGTTGTGTCATTTCTGATGTCTCATGCACCACCCCATGTTAATTATGTTAGAAAAACTGAAAGAAGTAAGAAAGTTTGGAAGGCAACAGGAAAAACTTTTGCAAATGTTGGGTATCAATGGAGACCCACTGGAAAGAAATTTGCTTTAGGAAATAAACATCCATTACCTAAGGTGAATAAACATAAGAATGTAAAAGTTAAGGAATGGAGACCAACAGGTCGAATTTTGCCCTTAGGAACACAATGCCTTCATCATAAGTCATCTGCTGAACCTAGGGTAGATTCCACTATAGTAACCTCAGTGATTGATACTTCTGTTGCTCCTGAATTTGTGTGTGCTAACCAAACGGACCCCAACTGCACGTGGGGATCCACATCTTTCAGTTATCCATCGTTGTCTGTTTTCAAATGCAGGTCGTACAAATTGTCCTTTGGTATTTGGACTCAGGCTGCTCTAAACATATGACTGGGGATCGCTCACGGCTCAAGAACTTCGTGAAAAAGTTTATCGGGACAGTTAGATTCGGGAACGACCACTTTGGTGTGATTATGGGTTATGGAGATTATGTGTTCGGTGACAGTGTAATCTCAAGGGTATATTATGTGGAAGGATTAGGGCACAATCTATTTTCTGTGGGTCAATTTTGTGATTCAGATCTGGAAGTGGCTTTCAGAAAACATACATGTTTCGTCAGAGAATTGGATGGTATAGATCTCCTCAAGGGCAGTCGGGGCACCAATCTATACACCATATCGATTGAAGAAATGTTGAAGTCCTCTCCCATATGCTTGCTTTCAAAAGCCTCTAAAACAAAATCATGGCTGTGGCATCGTCGTTTGAACCACTTGAACTTCGGTACCATAAATAATCTTTCCCGTAAAGATCTTGTTAGAGGGATGCCTAGACTAAAATATGAGAAAGATCATCTCTGCTCTGCATGTCAACTGGGCAAAAGCAAGAAACAAACCCACAAGCCTAAAACCATGAACACCAACTTGGAAGTTCTTCATACCCTCCACATGGACTTGTGCGGTACAATGAGAATTCAAACCATAAATGGAAAGAAATATGTTCTGGTGATAGTAGATGATTATTCTCGGTTCACATGGGTAAAGTTTTTGAGAACCAAGGATGAAACTCCAGAGGTTATCATTAAACTGATAAAACAGCTGCAAGTAATGCTCGATAAAACTGTCAGAATCATCCGCACTAATAATGGTACTGAGTTTGTTAACCAACAACTCCGTAATTTCTATGAAAGTATTGGCATCACGCATCAGAAAAGTATCCCTCGCACTCCTCAACAGAACGGTGTTGTCGAACGAAGGAACCGTACTCTGGTGGAAGCTGCAAGAACCATGCTTATATTTTCAAAGGCACCGATGTTTCTCTGGGCAGAGGCTATTGCAACAACATGTTTCACCCAAAACCGATCTCTAATTCATCCTGTTCATGAAAAGACTCCCTATGAGTTAATTCATAACAAGAAACCAGATCTTTCCTTTCTCCGTGTGTTTGGCGCACTTTGCTATCCGACTAATGATAGTCAAGACTTGGGAAAGTTAAGAGCTAAAGCAGACGTAGGTATTTTTGTTGGATATGCACCAGACAGTAAAGGGTATAGAATCTATAATAAGAGAACCCGTAAAATCATGGAAACCATTCATGTCACGTTCGATGAGCTGAGTGAGCAACCTGCTTCAGGACAAATTAGTTCTGGACCCGATCTTAAACTTTTGACACATGGACCCATTAGTTCAGGACTTGTACAGAATTCTACGCCTGCGAATTCTTTTGTACCACCTACATGTGAGGAGTTGAAGAAGTTATTTGATCCTATATTTGATGAATACTTTGAGCCAACGAATGGAACCATCCCAAGTACACCAGCTGTACTTCCTATGGCTGAGGCTCAAGCTCCGCAAGTCACAAAAGGCCCAACAGCTTCAGTATCAGTCAGTCTTAATGCTCCAGCTGCCAGTCAATCGCCTTCATCATCAAATACTCAATCCTCTCCAGTACTACAAGAATCTGCAGATAACCATTCTTTGGAAGTTAATCCTTTTGCTCATGTTGATGAGGTTCCTTTTGAAAACATATTTGCTCCTGAACATTCATCAGATACATCCTCTCTTGAAGAACACAGCACTGCTACATCAGTTCACAACCCTCAACCTCACGACCATCTCAGAAAATGGACCAGCGATCATCCAATCGACAACATCATAGGCAATCCCTCACATCCAGTATCCACATGTAATCAATTAGCCACTGATGCACTATGGTGCTTCTTCAATTCCGTGCTGTCCAAAGTTGAACCTAAAGATGCCAAAGAAGCAATGACAAAAGATTGCTGGTTCGAGGCTATGCAGGATGAAATTCATGAATTTAATCGACTTGAAGTATGGGAATTAGTGCCTCCTCCAGAGCTTGCAATGATCATAGCTTTAAAGTGGATCTTCAAAGTGAAACTTGATGAGCATGGTGATGTGTTAAAGAACAAGGCACGGCTAGTTGCAAAAGGATTCAGACAAGAAGAGGGCATTGATTTTGAAGAATCGTTTGCTCCGGTTGCTAGAATTGAAGCCATAAGAATCTTCCTTGCAAATGCTGCTAGTCGGAATATGATAGTCTACCAAATGGATGTCAAAACGGCCTTCTTGAATGGTGACTTAAAGGAAGAAGTTTATGTGAGCCAACCCGAAGGATTCGTGGATGCTGAACATCCTACTCATGTTTACCGCTTGAAGAAGGCTCTTTATGGGTTGAAGCAGGCGCCAAGGGCATGGTACGATACATTGTCCAAGTTCCTTCTAGTGAACGGGTTCTCCAAGGGTGTTGTTGATCCCACACTATTCACTAGGAAATCAAGAAAACATCTACTACTTGTTCAGATTTATGTAGATGATATCATCTTTGCTTCAACTGATCCTAGTGAATGTGATAGATTTTCAAAGGAGATGAATTCCAAGTTCCAAATGTCCATGATGGGACAAATGTCATTCTTCTTAGGATTACAAGTTTCTCAAAGTCCCGGAGGCATATTCATTAATCAATCCAAATACGCCAATGAGATCTTGAAAAAGTTTGGATTCGATTCAAGTGAGCCTGTTGACACTCCCATGGTCGATAGAACAAAGCTGGATGAAGATCCTTCAGGAATTCCAGTGGATAAAACAAAGTATCGAAGCATGATTGGATCTTTGATGTACATCACTGCTAGTAGACCAGATCTTCTGTTTGCTATGTGTATGTGTGCTCGGTATCAATCCAAGCCAACCAAAAAGCATGTTGAAGCGGTGATTTTGCGGGATGTCAAGACACTCGTCGTAGCAATCTTCCGATATCTTCAAGGCACAGTTCATATGGGTCTCTGGTATCCTAAGGACACAGCAATGGAGTTAACGGCTTATGCAGATGTTGATCATGCGGGATGTCAAGACACTCGTCGTAGTACTTCAGGAGGAGCTCTGTTTTTAGGGGAAAAGTTGGTTAGTTGGTCTTCTAAGAAGCAGATGAGTACTTCCATATCATCTACTAAAGCTGAGTACATTGCCATGTCTGCTTGTTGTGCACAAATCCTTTGGATGCGATCACAACTTTCAGACTATGGATTCTCATACAACAAAATTCCCCTATATTGTGACAACAAAAGCGCCATTGCTCTTTGTTGTAACAATGTTCAGCACTCCAGGTCAAAACACATCGACATCAGGCATCACTTCATCAGGGAACAGGTGGAAAAGGGTATTGTGGAACTATATTTCGTGAGGACAGAGTTTCAGTTAGCTGACATCTTCACCAAGGCTCTCCCAAGAGAAAGGTTTCAATTTATTCTCCCACGCCTTGGTATGAAGAGCATGACACCTGAAACCCTCAAGTGTCTTCAGGAAGAAAAGGAGGAGTAAAGGATTGTCTTCTTATATCCTTGTACATATTTGTATATATCTTAAAACAAAAAGAAAATACAAAAATATAAAACCTATAAAAACCATAAAAAATCGAAAAATCAGAAAATACCAAAAATAGTCCTACCTAGGCATGTCTTCTGTTTATCGATAACATTTACGGATCTAGAAATGTCATTCAACAATGACACGGATCTTTAAATGAAGCTCGAGCAGAAGTTATACTAATCAGTTAAAACATGTCTTAATGGCTTGCAGTTACTTCATACTGCAACCCGTGCTATACTCTGGGGAAAGCAAGTCGCCAAAAAGATAGCTGTTCCTCCAACCGGGTGATGTTCACTTGGGCATGGATTACTTTATATCCATGTTTCTCTGACTTGATGTACGTTTCAGTGCGTCATTTCGTGTATAAGAAGAGAAGTCTTCTTTCCATCAGACTCTTTATCTTCTTTGATTCTTCAAGAGAGTCTTGATGTTACACAAGGTTGTAAATTGAATTAAATTTTCACAAATACTCGTCACTCAATTGAATGACTACAGCTCTTTAAATAGAAAACGGGTCATTAATTGAGGGGGAGAATATTTGTTCCAATTTCTAACACCTTGCCAAATTTGTGCAACATCAGCAGTGACACTCTCTCGTGGTTTAAGGGGGAGCATAGTATGCTCCGAATTCAGAATACATTTAAACCTGACCACATTTTCTCCTAAATTTTCTAAACATATTTAAATCAATTGGGATCACAAATCTCAAATGGTTTGAAATTTTTGATCGGGGGAGAGAATGTGATTTAAATATGAAATCTGATAAAATGTGATGTTTTGAACGTAAAAGTAAGCTCTCCCATATGTGCTAAACTCTTTTGTACATGAATGCACATATTGAGGGGGAGCAAATGGTTTGTTGAAACAAAAAGGATTTGGCATCTCATGCGAGCGTGACTCAGACGTTACAAATGAATTGACGAAACTCAAATTGTCATCAATCGAAAGGATGCGTCTTGGCCGGGTAATAATTTCAAGCTGGTCTAACCAGTGATGTAAGCGTGTCTCGAAGAAGACGTATCTGAGTAGAGTGTACCGTTTCGAGAAACTTTATTTGGACTTGACCAGGCCGGGTAATAATTTCAAGCTGGGTCAACCAGTGATGTAAGCGTGTCTCGAATCGGTCATGTTCACTGAAAGTGGATCAATTCAAAAGGTGCGAGCTCCACCCAACATGTGCAAATTTATAATTAAATCATCGGAGCACATGTTGAGGGGGAGCATTTGAAAAATATAAAACTCTCAAGTGTTTGCAAAAATGTGTTTCAGAATCATGAACACTTTGAGAGATTTTTTCAAAGATTTGGTTTGGCAATCGTGGATGAATACCAAAGACCGACCACTTTAATTAATGCATGGAGTTATAAGGATGGTTAGGTTAGGCTCAAGTTCCCATGATCCCGCCAGAGCCGGAGGGATCTACCCAGGGACAATCCACTAGTTAGTGTAGAAGTCCTTAGGTATGATTAAAAAAAAAGGAGAAAAGTGAATAAGGGAAGAGTGCCGACTGAGATGGAGCTAGTACTGGAACAAACCCAACAAGGTACTAGTAAGGAAGTCTCGGTAAGCACTGAAGGGGTTGAAGAATGAAAAAGAAATGTAAAGGTAAAGGGTGAAAAGAAAGAAGCCCTCCTTACACTTTAGGCAGAAACCGGGTCAGTACATATGCTGTCAGAATCACTTAGTTGATTGCTGATATTGAAGACAAAGTATCATGGACCCAGTGATATGCTGCACAACCTTCCCTAGCCACTCAAGGTCCCTCAAAGGATTCTTGTTTCAATTGTCACGGAGTTCAATACATTTATATCGTCTCTCTCACTCCGAGTTAGATGATATTGAAAAGGTGGCAGTTCTCTCCAGCCTCCGCTCACTAAATCAAAACGCACTATCGAGTCTAGAGCCACGAGATACATAACAAGATCTCATAGGGACACGAATTATTTCTCCACTGGTTGTTCAACATTAAGGACACCAGTTGTAAACTTATGAGTCCTACACAGATCTTAGCAATCTGCCAGAACATTTATGAGAGAATTTACAAATGTAATTCTCAATGATTGAATGGAAATTCCTGCCAGGGTCAACATCAAACAGCCCTGAAAGCAGGTCACTTCGGTAGTTCCTTGTGGATTACGCTTAGTGGTCGCGGCGGTTTCAAACGGTCTACAGTTGTGGAGTGATCTCCAGCGACTCACCTAATCGTTGATTTACTACGGTAAGATCTTAAAAAACCCTCTGTGGGTTTTTGATTTAGGAACGGTCTTGGTAAGGATTAGAGAGAGTTTTCACACTATGCTGTTAACAATCTCGAAGTCCGAACCTGTAAGTACCGGACGTTTTATTGCTAACTGTCGTATGCAGGAACTTCTGGCGGCTATAACTGTTGGATACTGTAGCTGGTTGCAGTTGTAGCTGGTTGCAGAAAAGATGCCATTCCACCACCACATGTTCACACTACAACATCACCTTTAACAATGAAGTCATGACAACCTAAATGACCTTCAACACAGCTTCTGCTAACTCTGATGCTGAAAGTCATGACCCAGAATAGAGTGAGCATGTCGGTTCAAAGAGTACCACATCACATTGAAACATACCACTGAAAGATGACATGGAAACACATGGTGGATGATAACTCCAAAGAATCAACAAAGATCATCCAAGACAGAAGGAAAAGTCATCTGAAGATTTGCTGCTGCACAATGATCAAGGAAATTGAAGAATCAATGGTTACGAGCTATGAAGTCAAGATCTAAGGATGAAGTGCTAGAATTCAGAACATTACTTCCGGGGTGACCTCCCTTAGGGGGAGATTGTTAGGAATATGAATATTCAGCTGAAGACTCGGTCACCCCGAGTACTTATTAGCACATCATAGCTCGTAGGATTATCAGTAATATTATTAGTAGATTAGTTATTATTAGTATTGTGGAGTGGTTCGGGTCTTTACCCACTGTCAGCTCGCTCCACAGCTCGCTAGGGGCACAATATGTTAGAACTATAAATAACCCTTCCCACTCTTGGGAAGGGTTGGACCTCATTTGAGTATTAATCTAATACACATACATTTCTCTCTCTAGGTTCCACTTTCTCTCTCTACATTCTTCTTCTTCTTATTCGATCCAAGATAGTGTCCCAAATCGTGTGTTTATTGTTAGTGAATCTCCTACATGTACACTTTGTTTGGATGTAATGGGTCAATGAAGCCTGGAGGTTGTGAAACATACACCTCTTCTTCAATTTTACCATATAAAAATGCACTCTTGACATCCATTTGGTAGACGGTGAAGCCTAAAAATGAAGCATAAGCTAGAAACAGCCTAATTGCCTCAATCCTTGCTACAGGAGCATAAACCTCATCATAGTCTATCCCTTCTTCTTGTGTGTACCCTTGCGCTACTAATCTAGCCTTATTCTTAATCACTATTCCCGTTTCATCCCTTTTGTTCTTGAAAACCCATCTAGTGCCAATTACCTTCACACCTGTAGGTAAATCAAATAGCACCCATACCTTCTAAATCTTGAACTGAAGAAGCTCTTCTTGCATAGCCTCTAACCAGCCTGAATCATCTAGGGCTTTCAGAATGGTCTTTGGTTCAGTTTGTGAGAGAAAACATACAAACAAGCAAGAGTTTGAAAGCTCATGCTGTTTTGAAGCATAAAGGGCATCAAGAAGCCCTTGTTGGTCTGAAGTCATCAATTGATGTCTTGTCTTCACCCAGATTGTACATCTCCAATCACATGTTCCAGGGAGTGAATTTTGTGAATTCTTGATTGTGGTGTAGTAGGAACTTGATAATTTGATGGAAGATTGTTGAAATCCACCTCATTATCTGAGAATTCTGCTTCTTTTGTTTCTGAAGGGCCAGCAGCAAAGTCATTTGGCCGAACAGCAGAATCAGTAAGCTTAGCAGCAGAATCACCAGCGGAAACAGATACACTACCAGCAGCAACAGAAATGCTACTAGCAGAAACATTTTGTTGTTCCTGAGTTCCATATTCTTTTCTTTCATCTTCAACACCTTCTTTAGCTTTGCTAGAAGAAGATTCATCAGTTGTTGAAGTTGATTCCACAATTGTACTTGACCATATTGGCATTATGACATCAGATTGATCCTTTTCTAACTCAGCCTCATTTGTTGCTTGTGAACCTGCAAAATCATTAGTTTCTGCAACAAAAGGCACATAATTCATTGAATTGGTTAGATACTCAAGATCAAATAGTCATTTTGGTCCTTGACCTTCTACATTGGATTTGTTTTCCAAAAACTCCACATGTAGGTTTTCCTCTACAATTTCAGTTCTTGTGTTGTAAACTCTAAATGCTTTGCTATTAAGAGAATATCCAACAAAGAATCCTTCATCTGCTTTACCATCGAATTTTCCTAAATGGTCTAAGGTATTGAGAATTGTCACATGACATCCAAAAGGTCTAAGAAATCCTATTGCAGGAGTTCTACCATTAAAAAGTTCATATGATGTCTTATTGTGAGGCTGCACAACTAAAACTCTATTTTGAACATAGCAAGCAGTGTTGACTGCTTCAGCCCAAAAGGTTATTGGTAGCTTAGAATCAGCTAACATTGTTCTAGCAGCTTCAATTAGTGTTCTATTCTTTCTCTCAACAACACCATTCTGTTGTGGTGTTCTAGCAACACTAAATTCTCTCTTAATACCTTTTTCTTTGCAGAAGTCATCCATAACCCTATTCTTAAACTCTGTCCCATTATCACATCTAATGACTTTTACTTTCTTGCTTACTTGGTTTTCTATCTGTGTAATGAAGTCCTTAAGGATGCTTGATGTCTCATCCTTAGTGGCTAAAAAGAAAACCCATGTAAATCTACTATAGTCATCAGTAATAACTAGACAATATCTCTTATGCATTATGCTCATTACTGAAACAGGTCCAAATAAGTCCATATGCAGCATAAACAAAGATTGATTGATAGAGTTAAAAATCTTGGGCTTACAAGTGGCTTTGTGTTGTTTGCCTTTTAGACAAGCAATGCATGTTTGATCATTTTCAAATCTTTTGTGAGGTAAACCTCTTACCAAACCATTATTAACAATTTTATTTATGGTTTTAAAATTACTATGACCAAGCCTTCTATGCCATAACATTGATTCATCCAATGTGGCCTTTGCAACAAGACAAGTTAAATTCTTTTTAGGAACAATGTTTTTCATGTCTACACTGTACATGTTGCCCTTTCTAGGAATTCTAAGAAGTACTTGACTTTCATCAGGCATCTTAAAATCAGGAGAAAGAACAAGACATTTGTAATACCTAAAAAAATCTCAAAGCATGCAAAATGACCAAAATGCCCTTGAACTTGGAAATTTAATTAATGATTAAATAAAATCTCAAATAAATCGTAAACTCTTGTAAACTTGCAACATATGAAGTATGATAAATTTTGCTTGAACATTTTTATTCTAAATGCCCCAAAATTATTTGTCACATCATGAAAATTCCATTTGGCCAAATTATACACATACTTAAACTATAACCTAAGAATAAAAATAAAATAAAATTCAGTTCACCTCTAGCCATCTCACGTTTATTGTACCTGTCATGAAACCGAAAATTTTGTGCCTTTCTTTTTATTTCACACGTTTAAAGATAAGTGGGGTTGACAAAATACTTTGCTAAAAAAATAATAAGATTGTGTCTTCCTGATTTATAGCCAAAACAAACGGTTTCCTCCACTTTAAACCCACATTTTCCTCATTCACGTTATACAACCCATGCTCGCTTCTCCTAAACCGAACCCTAAATCTGTCATTTAACTCTCTCAAACAAACCCTACACCATACAAATCTGCTGCTATTTTCTTTCTCCTGCCGCTGCACTTCTTGTCCTCTTGTTTGAGCATAAACAAGGCAGCAAGGAGATCCTTTTGTGCTTCTTCTTTTGGTGGCTGTGTCATGGGTTTCAGTAGCCTCAAGATGATGATCGAGTAGGGTTTTTGGGCAGTCATGGTTTTCTTGTGTAGCAGATTCAAGGGTGGGATCGTGGTTGCGTTTAGTTCGAAGGGTATTATGATGCGTGGGCTTGGTTCACTCGTGATACGTCTCTCGTCCTTGCCTTCCATTCGTAAACTGATAAAGGTATCTCCATCTCTTTGTTTCTATCCTATCGACACACACATGTAACATATAATCGAAATACAGAACATATTATACACTCATGATCTAGTCATTACGCTAAGGGTTCGTTTCGTTAAATCTGTGAATGAATGCCATATAAATACTCTACATAAAATCACGAACTATGAACCTATAAGTGTCGAACTTGTTTCTGTTTTGGACTATGCAAATCAGCTTGTTAATGTAAAAACTAAATCTGAATCTAGGAGTCACATAAAATGATGTCCATAACATGACGATATAGGGTCTGTTCACGACTTGTAAAATCAGAAATGAACGCGATTACATGGGCTATATTATACGCTTGTTTTGATCGATTAATACTTTGCATAACCTGAATAAAATGTTACATGAAATGGGTGTCGAGTGTGTTTGTTTGGTCGTGTGTGGGGTTGTGAAAAAGGGGTCGAGTTGCATGGGTTAAACTAGGGTCTGTGTGTTGTTATGTGTGTGATAAAATAGTGTGTCTTGGTGTATGCCATGGAACTGAAAACAAGAGGGTCTACATGTGGGTTGTCACGTTTAAGTAGACAGGAAAACAAGGGTTGACAATGAAAGAACTAGGTAAGTTGGGTCTCGTTAAAATGGGCAAACAAGAAGGCGGAAAAGGGGCGTTGGGTAATTGATGTTGGCATGCATGGGACTGTATTCTTTTCATACAAGTTGTGGGGTGTGTGTCGTATGTGTGAGCTGTAAAGGCTGGAATGCATGAATGCAAGTTGTGTATTAAACAAAAGAAAAACATGAGGTGTGAGTTAATAGATAATGAATCGAATGTAAATATGTAACTTGTGGACGTGTGTATCACATTACAAGTGAGTGTGTGTTGGTGTGTTTGATTCGAGTTGTATAATATCGTAAGAATGGGTGTTTGTGTAATACGAGTATGAGGTAAAATAAGTCCTAACATCTAAGTTGACACAAGCTAGCCCTGGACTTAAATAAAATGAAAGTTAAAACAATAAATCAATAAAAGTTGCCATATTAGCTCCTAACTATAATATTGATCATATTAAGTCTTAAGGTTTAACTAATTATCTTTTATAACCCTAAAAGTTATTGAATCGGAAAACCTACTAAAAATAGAAAGTTACTAAATATGGAAAGTTACCAAAAATGGAAAGCCGACTAAAATAAGTAATCTGAATTGAATAAGTTATTAATAATAAGCCGATCATTGATTCGTGTAGATTCGCCGAAGGAGGAGTGATTTCTTATCCTTATGTTATGTTTCGTTGGCGGTTAAGGTGCATATATTCTACCCTTTTTCAGTAAGGGTGTCTTCTTTCTCATGACTCATCGATTCTGATTCATTTTAAGAATTCCCTAAGCCATTGCTATGTTCCCCTACACTTTGGTTCGTTGTTTGATCCACTTTGATTTTGATGATCGATATGACCTTTGTTTTTGAACCTCTATAAAGATCCATTTGATATTCGATTACCTTGTGATATTAGTATTCGAAACACTTGATACTTCGAGGGTTCATTTGATTTTGGTAACTAGATGTGAAAACCTTTTTAATTATAACATGGAAATGTTTTGAGGAACACTATTTTTAAAATGATGTTTATGAAATATGCAATACCACATTTATTTGGAATATGATGCGTTCGGATCGTGCATATAGACTTGATACGTTCACACGAGGTTTTAAATTTATAAACATGAATTACCGATTAATTAGGAACACATACGAGCAAGTATACTCGTCCGTTGTAGTAAAGGTGGGTAAGTCAAGATCGTCCCAAGAGACTTGGTTGTACTCAAGTGTCGTTTGTTTGTTTAAGCAAGTAACAAGTTGATGGTTATGATTGTCACGGATCAAACCAACAAGAAAAGCAATATGAGAACAAGCACACAAAGAACATACATGTTTGGCAATGATAACAAGTTAGTAAGAACTTGGTGTGAGCCTTAACTAGGACTTGGCGTAAGGACTTGGTGTAAGCCTTTACTAGTTTGGAAAACATATTGGTGTTCCTTTCGGCCTCTAGAACCAATAATTTAGCATTTTATAAATCAAATATACATAAGTCTTAATCAATTGGTCATGTCATAAAACTCATGCCTAAACCAACAACAAACAAAGATGTTCTTTCGATCCCATAACTTTGATGTTATTAATTCGTGAAGTTCCATTTACTTGATGAACACATATTCAAAAGATGTCTTTCGACCTTAAATCCAAATTAAACATTCACTTGTCATGTTTATTAAGTTTCTTATACAATCGTCACAAAGTACAAGACCAAAACATTTGTCGACTAATGAATTGAAATCAACCACTATTAAGAATCCTTTCGACATTTAGATCCAACAATGATTAATCAAAACAATAAACAAGACAAGTTCCAACTTAACCAAATATGATGTTATCAAACAAAGACTAATATTATCCAAACATCCTATTATCACAAGTTATCATATAAACCAAACAAGTATTAAGAAGTCACATCAACATAATCATAGAAACCAAACATTAATAATAGAATTCAACATCATAAACGTAACAAGAGTTTACCCAAAGTATGAATTACAAATAGGCAAAGGTGAAAGATTTATAGCAACCTTCAAGCCTCCAATCAACTACAACATCTAACCAAACTAGAGAATCGCTCCAATACTTCT
Organism: Artemisia tridentata subsp. tridentata; assembly: GCA_021014915.2. Lineage (NCBI taxonomy): Eukaryota > Viridiplantae > Streptophyta > Magnoliopsida > Asterales > Asteraceae > Artemisia > Artemisia tridentata. The sequence goes on from CP139508.1 coordinate 80,152,252, forward strand.
TGGTGATACGTCCTCCATGAATGGCAAAGGTTTATGGTCTTTTGGGTGAGATAAGGTGGTGGAAATTCTTCCTTTAGGGTGGAGGCTAGATTTTCCTTTGGTAACAATCCTTCCTTTAGGGTGGAGGCTGGAATTGCACCTATGTTTTGGTGTAAATTCGTCCTTGAGGGTGGAGGATACAATTTCACACTTGAAACCATGCCAAAGTAGTCTTATTTATAGGTAGAAGCCACCCTTAGCCAACAAGCAAATAACTTGGGCACAAAGGGTCATAAAAGGGCAGGTTTATGAGTTAATAGAGGCACATGATCGGACTTGGGACTTAATGGCACTTAAAGAAGCATTAAAAATAACTTGGAGAAGGCAGTTTCAGCCAACCGATCGGATGCGGGGCAATACCGATCGGTTGGAGCTCTCGTAAAAGTCAAGTTTGCTCCATCCAAATCGGATGCGGGTTCCTACCGATCGGATGGAGCCTCCTGGCCAGAAGTGATAAAAACCAAAGTTGTAGATCTTTCTCTTAGCTTTCCGTGGGCGCTTGAATCAACTAAATCCGAGTTCGTATGCTCGAGTTATGGCCAAAATGGTGGAGGTGTGTCGGGAACAACGAGTCTTCCAATAATTCTTCGTTTGAGCTTCTTTTCTTCATTTCTTTTCTCGTTTTCCCTCTTGTGCTTTATTCTTGAGTCTTTGGAGTGACAACTTCATGATTTTATCTTCTCGAATATACTCCAAGAGACTCTCATTTGTCGGGAATTCTTCGTACATGCATAAATCTTCGTTTATTGATCAATTTTGCGTCTTTTTCTTCATTTTCTTGTACTTGAGCTTCCATGAACCTAAAATGTAAATTATACTCCATTAAGTACCATAAGTTCATAAAAGTGACCAATATATATGCATAAAATCCACAATAACGCTCCTAAAAACATGTTAGATTTGAGCGTTATCAAATCCCCCACACTTGAACTTTGCTTGCCCTCAAGCAAATCTAAGAAAAGAAAAATTAAAATTCAAACCTAAATGACAAAACGAAAAGAAAAATTGAACTTTTGAAAACTTTAACGAGGCATCCATCCGATCGGTTTGCACTTCCATCCGATCGGATGGACAATTCGTAGAAACATGCAGCATGCCAACCGAATCGGGTGCTCGCACATCCGATCGGTTGGACAGAGAAATTTTTTTTTTATTATATTTTTTTTATATATATTTAATAATAAAAGAGAAAAATAAGCGAAAAATGAGCGCAAACTCCCCCACACTTAAGGGTTTGCTTGCCCTCAAGCAAATAATAAGAAAAATAAATCCCACATGGTGCATGAAAAATGATTATAAAAATTATGATGCAAATCTACCAAGTACAAGTACAAGATACGATTCATCATTTTTAAGCTTTAAGCTGAAAAACCGAGATGTATGAAGATTTCTTGCTTGAGTAACATTTCTAAACACCTCACGAAAAAGAAACGAAGTATAATTCACTCAATCACTCATTTATTTAGGTAGTGGAGTATATATAAGAGAAATCACACTCATTGCTCAGTCATGATTCGTTTATTACCATAGGCTTGTACAAGAAACAAAACTCCACCGACGTGGCGTAAGCACCAAGTGTAAACATCTAAAGAGGACTTTTATTCGGGTTTAAGGCTTAAAGGGTTATATCAGACTTACGTGCAACTATCTTGTGCAAAACATAATAGCTCGCTAACAACGAATTCTTGCATCACCAAATAACGGATGGTCACTAAGGATAACCTTAGATCGCTAACAACGCTACCTAATTCCTCAAGAAATCGGATGGTCACTACATGTCAATACACTTGATAATTTCACAAAGTCAAAAGGGTAGGGATAAGGCATGGGAATATTTATGAAATTGGTTTTAAAAGAAAAATAAAGTCAAGTCTAATACCCATGTTGCTAGTTACTAAACAATCCGCAAACCCGTAAATGATTATAGTTAACAATTTTCTCCTCTTCACATATCGATCACCAAATATATATGTATATCACGTCTTAGCACATTGGCTAATCGATATCTCAAACATACTTCATCTTCCTTCATCTTCATAATTGTCTTCACATATATTTTTTTCTTTCTCTTTTTTTTTTCTTCGATGACTTATTCATTTTTTTTTTTCTTTTTTTTTTACATTTTTTTTTTCAACACCTTTCTCCTTCATACATCACATCTCCCCCACACTTCGCATAAGCATACACCACAAAAATACAAAACATAAAGGTGATCAATCTTCATCTTTGTCGGAATGGCACTGATGAGTGGCCTTTTACTCATCATTTTATACCCCAAAAACCCCACAAAAAAACGACCAAAAACACCCAAATGGACCAAATATTGTTACATATATCCTTGGATTGTGTTTTATGTGTTGCAGGTACAAAAGGATTGAAAACGGGGCAAATATGGACAAAACCGAGCATGGATTGGACAAGAGCTCAAAAGACGGGACCCGAGAAGAAATTCACGAGTTTGGTCGAGTTATTGTGCAAAAATCCCGAAGAGCCCTTGGATTATTTTTTATTTGCCAATAATGGTCCCTTGTTCAACTTTGAAGAAATGGCAATTATGGTCCCCGAACTTTCGTGATTTACACCTATAGTCCTTGTAATAAATCCTTAACTTTTATCCTAAATTCTAATCCTATAACCGGATCTAAAATAGTTAAACCACCCAATCCCAACATTAAACCACCCACAGCCCAAACTAAACTATCCCCTTCTAACCGATCCACCCAAGCCCAACACCTACTACTAAACCCACCAAGCCCAATTCACTAAAACCCGACCCATCCCACTCGCTTAACTAATACCGGATGAAATAAAAAAGGGTCAAATCCCTCTTTTGTTGGTCAATATCTCAATCAAACCAATCCTAAGAACCCTAATTCGCTTCTTAGCTTCTTCTTCTTCCCTAAACACCCGCCGCTAATCACCCTCTCCACCTCACCACAACCAGCCAAAGTAGTCACATGGGTGTGTCCATGGTCCCCTCCATCCACCTCAGCGATCCGAGGGAAATAGAAGAGATCAACGGCCAAGAGTAAAAGTTTTGGGGAGCACGTTAGATCCAAGGGCTAGAAAAGAAGCACAAAGGCACGAGAAGGGACACTCTCACACAACAAGCACACTTCGAGCTAGGGTTTTCTATTTTTTTTCATATAAATAGGATAGAGCAGCCGAGTAGTAGTTTTTTTTTTAGGTTTATTTTAGCGTTTTTTTTTAAGGTAATTTGTATTTTATTTTTAAGTTGTAATTTACTCTTGTTTTTAATTTAATTTAAGTCGAGTTTTTTTTTTTTTTTTTTATCGCTGCTTATATTTGCTTCACTACTTTTTAATTTCTGCATATTAAGATTCATATGTTGTGTTTTAAGTTTGTGAGTATTCATCTTGTTTAAGTTTTAATCTTCTGCTATTGAGGTTATTTGTAGTTTTTGTTGTACATTTTTTAGGATGATTGGTTTAGTTTATGCGGATGAATTGTGGTTTGAGTTTAATGGATTTTAATTTGTATCTTTTAGTTTATGGATGATTCGAACCTAGGATCTCAGTTGATTATTGCTTTTATTTAAGTGTTAGTTCCGTTAGTTTTGCAAGAAAAAAAAAAAAAAAAAAAAAAAAAAAAAAAAAGAAAAGAAAAAAATATTTTTTAGTACTGCTTATTTAGTTAATAATCTGTGTTATAAAAGAGGTTTGACTTTTTGAGTCAAACGGGTAGTTTGCTAAAATTGTTAAAGATTGGTTAAAGTTGTTTAGTTGCTAAGTTACTAAAGCTTGTTAAAGTTGCTTTAGCATCTGTTCTTGTTTTCTATTTTGGATTTGGTAGTTAAGTTTGATCTGTGTGGCTTATGCGCTTGTGTTGTGTCATTTTTTTTTATTTATTTGATTAGTAGTTTTGAGTATGGGTTAGTTAAGTTGTGATCTTGTTTATTTGATAAGGAGAAATCAAAAAAAAAAAAAAAAAAAAAAAAAATTAAAAACGAAAACTGCTTTGCCTGGGTTCGAACCCAGGTCAGTCAGTACCCAACACAACACTCCAACCGCTGCACTCTTCATTCTTTTAGTTAAACACTACAAAAATTTAACTTAAAACCCTTTTATTTTATTTTATTTTATTTTTCTATTTAGCTTATAAGAACTGTTGGCTTAACTTTAGCTTATTTCCAAAAGCTTTTTTTCACTTTTTAAATTTTTCTTAGCTTTCTGGTAGTATAGAGTATTTTAAGGAAAATTTTCAGATTTTTAAAAATAGTTTTGGTATTTTTAGTAATTTAAATTAGTTTAAATAGTTTTTAATTCATATAAAATTATTTAAAAATCAAAAAAATATTGTTTTTTTTTTCAAAATTTTATTTTTATATTTAAGTCGTAGGAAAATTATTTTGATACTCGTAGGGTTAATTTTTAAATATTTTGACGTTTTTACTCGTTCGTTGTTTACCGTTCGAATTTATTAATTTTCGTTTTATTTAAAAACTAAAACAAACTCTCGTCTTATCAAGCACTTTAATTACGAACCGAAAACGATATCCTCAATTTCACGCCTCGCAGGGAGAACGACCCGGGTATACGCTTGCCCGGTATATTACAATCGCTTGTCGCGGTTAAACCGTCGCGAGTTGACTTTTCTTCGTGAGAGGTTTAGCTTGTGACCCGTTTAGCACGAATATCAAAATGGCGCCGCTGTCGGGGAGGTGTGTTGCGACAATATCGTCACGGTTTGACGATTAGTGACTTGAAGAACCTTCCTCGTGAAGTTTCGTATATATCTTGTAAATATTTTCTATCCAAAAAACCAAAAAAATTGAAAAATCCAAAAAACCCAAAAATATTCTTCTTAACCTAATGTTCTTGGTGCATGCGCACACGTTCTTCTTCGTCATCGAGTCCCTTTCTTGAACTCGTCGCAATTCCGCGAAGACGTAATCGTAGACGTGCTGCCTCATTAGTCGAACCCGAGATTCGTACTAATCCCGATCCTCCCATTGTCATAATGGCGGAGAATCGCACCATGCTTGAGCTTCTCCAAGCACCCACCGAGGGTTATGGAGATGCTATTGTTGTTCCCCCGATCGTTGCCGATAATTTCGAACTTAAACCGGCATTACTATCCTTAGTAACGTCGAATCAATTTTACGGTTTCGAGAGGGATGATCCTCATTCCCACATTCGATGGTTTAACAAAATTTCATCTACCGTCAAATGTAGGAATGTTCCTCAAGAAGCAATCAAATTGCTTCTCTTTCCTTTCTCTCTCGAGGGGGCAGCCCGGATTTGGCTTGAAAAACAACCCCCTCGTTCTATCTTAACATGGGAAGAGTTGGTGTCGAAATTTGTGAATGAATTCTTTCCCCCTTCTAAAACCACAAGTCTTAAGAATGAAATTACCAAATTTACTCAAAAATTTGATGAATCATTTAGTGAAGCGTGGGATCGTTTTAAAGAATTACTTCGCAAATGTCCTCACCACGGATTTTCTGAGTTGCATCAAATTGATACGTTTTATAATGGATTAAGCCATGTCGACCAAGATTCTCTAAACGCCGCCTCGGGTGGTTATATTTTGAGTCGGACTACTAGGGATGCTTTATCCATTATTGAAAACAAATCTAAGGTTCGCACTTCACGAAACAAACCGGTTGTTTCTCAAGTGAGTGTTTCACCTTCTTGTTCACATCCGGTGAATACTTCTAGCACGGATGCTAAAATTGATAAGCTCACGGATATGTTCCAAGCTTTTGTTCTCAATTCTCAGAAAAATCCCTCTTCTACCCCACAAGCTTCTCCACCCGCTCAAGTCAAAGCGGTGGAAGAAAGTTGTGTTACTTGTGGTGGTCCTCATGCTTATTACAATTGTACCGCCACCGATGGCCGTTCTTTTGAAATCAATGCCGTAGCCGGGTCTTACAACCAAGGAGGTACTCAATACCGTCCTCAAGGTGACTCGAGCTATCGTGCTAGCTATCAAGCAGGACCACCCGGTTTTCCTCAAAACAATCAAAACCAAAGTAGGGGGCAAAATGTTCCATATCAAGCCCCTACTAACCAATACCCGACCCAAGGGGTCAATTACAATCAAGGGTATCAAGCTCAAAATTACCCAGCCCCGATTGCTCCCTCTAATGATCTTTCAAATTACATTAAGACAAATGAGGTGAAAATGAAGGCTATGCAAAATCAAATCACAAATTTGAAAAATGAATTTGAAAATTCAATGATTAAGCAGGGTAATGAGCTCAAAAGCAAAATTGATCAATCTCAAACGAAGATTGAAAGTATGTTTGATACCCTTATCAACCAATTTCACCAAGCTTCATCCTCGGGAACTCTCCCGGGTAATACAATTCCTAACCCAAAGGGTGAATTGAAAGCCATCACCACTCGAAGTGGTGTAGCTTATGAGGGACCCACGGTTCCAACTACTACTTCTTCTTCTTCTACAAAAGTAGTTGACCGTGAGACCGAGGTGACAAAGGACAAGGTGCATTCCACAAGCTCACAAAGTACCGCACACGTCCAACCTTCGGTAGTCCCAACCCCAATTCCGGAACCCGATGTTCCGAAGTCTCAACCTAAACCTTCTATCCCATACCCATCTAGACTTAATGACCAAAAACTCCGCGAAAAAGCTAGTATCCAAATTGAGAAGTTTTTACAAATCTTTCAAGATTTACACTTCGATATTAGCTTCGCGGATGCTCTTCTTCTCATGCCAAAGTTTGCTTCGACAATCAAAAATTTGCTCAGTAACAAAGAGAAATTATTTGAGCTAGCAAAAACTCCTCTAAATGAGAATTGCTCGGCAGCTCTCCTTAAAAAGCTTCCGGAAAAGCTTGGAGATCCCGGAAAATTTCTCATTCCTTGTGATTTTCCAGGCATGGTTCAATGCTACGCCTTGGCCGATCTTGGTGCAAGCATTAACCTTATGCCGCTTTCCATTTGGAACAAGCTTTCTCTACCCCCACTTACTCCCACATGTATGACTCTTGAGCTAGCCGATAGGACTCTTACTAGTCCTAAAGGTGTAGCCGAAGATGTTTTTGTAAAAGTGGGGAAGTTCCATTTCCCAGCTGATTTCGTCGTGGTAGATTTTGATGCCGACCCCCGAGTTCCTCTTATACTTGGAAGATCTTTCTTGAGGACGGGTCGGGCATTGATTGATGTTTATGGTGAGGAACTCACCTTACGTGTTGATGATCAAGCTGTGACATTTAAGCTTGATCAAACTATGAGATACTCCTCCACTCACGATGATACATCGGTTAATCGTATTGATGTGATTGATGTTGCTTCTGAGGAGTATGCTCAGGAAATTTTAGGATTTGTAAACAAATCCTTGAGTGGCAATCCCACTCCTCTTTCTTCTCAACCTATTCTTTCCGACTCTTCCCCTTCCCTCACTCCGTTTGAGGGAAGTGATTTCATTTTGGAAGAGATCGAGGCCTATCTCAAAGATGATTCAATTTCGCCGGAAATTGATTATGCTGACATTGATCTGGAGGGAGATATTCTCTTGCTTGAGAAAATGCTTAATGATGATCCATCACCTTCTCTCCCTCCGGAGAATATTCAAATTGAAGAAATCAAAGAACTTGAGCCAACTAATCCTCCGGAGCCCGAGCTCAAGGATTTACCTCCTCATCTTGAATATGCTTTTCTAGAAGATGATGACAAATTTCCCGTCATTATTTCTAAAGAATTAAAAGATGAGGAGAAGGTTCAACTGCTTGATGTGCTTAAAAAGCACAAGAGTGCCATTGCTTGGCAACTCTCGGATATCAAGGGTATTGACCCTAGATTTTGTACTCACAAAATTCTGATGGAGGATGACTTCAAACCCTCGGTTCAACAACAAAGAAGGGTGAATCCGAAAATTCATGAGGTGATTAAAAAGGAGGTTCTAAAACTCCTTGATGCCGGATTGATTTACCCCATTTCTGATAGCCCGTGGGTTAGTCCCATCCATTGTGTCCCCAAAAAGGGGGGTATGACCGTTGTTACCAACGAAGAAAATGAGTTGATTCCTACACGCCTCGTCACGGGATGGAGAGTGTGTATTGATTATCGAAAACTCAATGATGCTACCCGTAAGGATCATTTTCCGCTTCCTTTTATGGATCAAATGCTTGAACGTTTAGCGGGAAATGAGTTCTATTGTTTTCTTGATGGCTTTTCCGGGTATTTTCAAATACCAATTGATCCCCAAGATCAGGAAAAGACCACCTTTACGTGCCCCTACGGAACGTTTGCTTATCGACGTATGCCTTTCGGCTTATGCAATGCTCCGGGCACGTTTCAAAGGTGCATGATGGCCATATTCCATGATATGATCGAGAAAACAATGGAGGTCTTTATGGATGATTTTTCGGTGTACGGAAATTCTTTCTCTTCTTGCCTCTCCCATTTAGACAAAATGCTAAAACGGTGCGAAGACACCAATCTTGTTCTAAATTGGGAGAAGTGTCACTTTATGGTCAAAGAGGGCATTGTCCTCGGCCATAAAATTTCTAATGCCGGGATTGAGGTCGATCAAGCTAAAGTCGATGTTATCGCTAAGCTACCTCATCCCACCACTGTAAAAGGAATCCGAAGTTTCCTTGGTCATGCCGGTTTCTACAGACGATTTATTCAAGACTTCTCTAAAATCGCCCGGCCTCTGACCCGTCTTCTTGAAAAAGATGCTCCATTCTTCTTCTCTCCCGAATGCATCGAAGCATTCGGGATTCTTAAAAAGAAATTAACTGAAGCACCAATTTTAGTTGCCCCCGATTGGGACTTGCCATTTGAGCTCATGTGCGATGCTAGTGATTATGCTATTGGGGCAGTCCTGGGGCAACGAAAATCTAAGCACTTTCAGCCGATACACTATGCTAGCAAGACAATGACCGAGGCTCAATCTCATTATACTACTACCGAGAAAGAGTTATTGGCCGTTGTCTATGCTTTTGAGAAATTTAGACCATATCTCGTCTTATCTAAGACCATAGTGTATACGGATCACTCGGCTCTTAAGTATCTTCTTGCTAAGCAAGATGCTAAGCCGAGATTGCTTCGGTGGATTCTCCTCCTACAAGAATTTGATGTCACTATTCGTGATAAAAAAGGAGCGGAGAATCTCGCCGCCGATCATTTGTCTAGACTTGAAAATCCCCATCAAAGTGATCTCGAGAAAAAGGAAATTACCGAAACATTTCCTCTCGAGACACTTGGGATGATATCTTTGAAAGATGATCCGAGTACCCCATGGTTTGCCGACTTTGCAAACTACCATGCGGGGAATTTTGTTGTGAAAGGGATGTCGTCCCAACAGAAAAAGAAATTTTTTAAAGATGTGAAACATTATTTTTGGGACGACCCCTACTTGTTCAAAGTATGTGCCGATCAAGTGATTAGACGGTGTGTTCACGGCCAAGAAGCCGTTGACATTCTCACGGCTTGCCACAATGGACCCACCGGGGGACATCATGGCCCGAACTACACCGCTAAAAAAGTCTTTGATTCGGGTTTCTATTGGCCGACGATTTATCGTGATGCCCACGACTTGGTAAAGTCATGTGACTCTTGCCAACGTCAAGGAAAAATCTCACAAAAGGACGAAATGCCTCAAAATGCAATTCAAGTTTGTGAGATCTTTGACGTGTGGGGCATCGACTTTATGGGCCCGTTCCCGTCTTCACGAGGGAACAAGTACATACTCGTGGCGGTCGACTATTTGTCTAAATGGGTGGAAGCAAAAGCGCTCCCCACCAACGACGCCCGAGTAGTTGTGAAATTTCTAAAATCTCTCTTTGCTCGGTTTGGAGCTCCTCGTGCTATCATTAGTGATCGCGGTACGCACTTTTGCAATGACCAATTCGCAAAAGTCATGCTTAAGTATGGTGTCACTCACCGTCTTGCTACCGCGTATCACCCACAAACAAGTGGGCAAGTGGAAGTCTCCAACCGAGGTTTAAAAAGAATTCTTGAAAGGACCGTAGGAGAAAATCGTGCCTCTTGGTCGGACAAATTAGATGACGCACTATGGGCTTTTCGTACAGCTTTCAAGACACCCATCGGGTGTACTCCTTATAAGCTTGTGTACGGAAAGGCGTGTCATCTACCGATTGAGCTTGAGCATAAAGCCTATTGGGCCTTGAAGCATGCAAATTTTGACCTTAAGACCGCGGGTGATCATCGAAAGCTTCAATTGAATGAATTAAATGAGCTTCGGGATCAAGCCTACGAGAACTCTTTAATCTACAAAGAGAAAACAAAGAGGATTCATGACTCTAAGATTAAAAACCGCATCTTCAATGTTGGTGATCGAGTCCTCCTCTTCAATTCTCGATTAAAGATTTTCTCGGGCAAATTAAAAACCCGTTGGTCTGGGCCGTTCACCGTTGCTCAAGTTTTTCCATATGGAACCGTCGAGTTATCTCAAACCGACGGTCCCAACTTCAAAGTGAACGGTCATAGGTTGAAGCATTATTTTGGAGGGGACATACCATCCATGGTTGTCCCAGATCTCCAAACTTTCCCCATGGACAATTAAATTCGGGGTCGAGTCAAGCTAGTGACTCGGTTAACAAAAACATTAGCACCACATGGGTAAACACCCATGTTTCTGACTTCTTTCTATTTTCTGACACTAAGTGTGGGGGAGTTCCTCTACTTGTGCTTTGTTGTTGTATGTTTGCCTCTGTTTTCAGGATTCCCGTAGATTGTGATGATTGACGCGCCTGTTTTCAATCCAGCCGCCCAATATCCTATCTTTGTGTTTATGCTTATCCAGGGATATCTTAAAAATCCTTTTTTGTGAAAACCAAGATTTCTTTTCCATACTTAGATTGTAGTGTTTCCTTTTTACGTTCTATAGTGTCGGCTCAGGCCGGTACTTTGAATATTGAGGGCAATATTCATTTCTAAGTGTGGGGGAGGAATTCTTGCGAATTTGACCAAATTTTAAAATTTTTCACATTTTGTACCTTCTAGTCCCCTAGCACCCCCGTTTTGACCAAAAATTTTAAAATTTTTATCGTATTTTGCATTAAAAAGAAGTGCTTGGCACAATAAAAATAATTTGCTATACATTAATACTTCGGTATTAATGAAAGTTTAGACTTGATTAGGCTAGAACAAGGGGAATCCCGACTCTGCTAGAGTGTTGATCTAGCTGCTACCCTTAACGTTTAGGCTAAGTTTTTACGAATTGTGCAAACGAAAATGCTAAGCGTGGAGTAGTTGGTTCTCTTTAGAGCTTATATAAGTAATCTATGGCTTTTCCTCCCAGGAGCTCCTAATCTGACTAAAATAAGTGCTATTTTCAAACTTTTGAACGCAAAAACCGTTTTTGTTAAGCAAATAAATTTTTATACAATCTTGATTTAGAATACTAGTTCAAAGTTTTATTTAAATTTTGGAACAAGCATACTTTCTTACAAACCCAATAAGAATGCAAAATGAAAGTAAGCAATTGCTTGAAAGTTGCAAAAGTTAAAGTTTAAGTATGAATAAATAAGTGCTCTAAGCTACGGATTCGAGATCGGGCCTTGGATCCTTAATTCCGAAAGGCGTTTAGGTCTTGGCTACCCTCTTGCACCGGCCCTTGGACCTCTAGTTCAGGAATGTGTGAGGTCTTGGTCTAACCACCTTGGATCCTCATTTCAGGAATGTCTAGAGTCTTGGAACACTCCGTTGTAACGGCCCTTGGATCCTTTATTCCGAAAGGTGTAAGGTCTTGGAACTAAACCGTGAAGGTCCGTCGTTTAGGGTACACAAGTAAAAAGAAAGTCGAAAAAAAAAAAAAAAAAAAAAAAAAAAAAAAAAAAAGAAAAAAAAAAGTGAAAAAAGTGATGAAAAATGAAAAAACAATGTTTATGTTTGTTTATGAATAAGTGTGAGAAACTTGCTTCTTCTTAAATTTAAATCGAAAGTTGAACTAGTATTCGTCAAAATTGTCTAAAAGTTGGACGGTGATTTAGAAATTGTTGACTTCAAAGATCCCGTGAGCTCCGATACTATTCTCGAGGGTGTAAAAACCTAGCCTCCTAAGTTTACTAAGGATAAGCTGAGAAGAAAGTCGCTACATGGAGTGATCTCACCTTTGAATCTCTAATTTCTAAATCATTGTCGGTTTTTAACCCTAATAAATGTCGATTTTTACGATCAAAACTTTGAAAACAAGCACACACACCTAACTTATGAATAATTGTGGGAGTGAAAAGTTAAGTTTCGGCTTACATAGGTTGCTAATATAAGTAGCGTTAGCATTTTACAAAAACGTTTGCACAAGGGTTTTTAGACTTAGTTGGGAAGTATAAAAAGAGGATGACGATTACAATTCCCCGGAGTCACCCATTTTGTGTGATTCCCGTTCCATGATGCCACTTTTGAAAATCAAGCATATTATTTACGTTTGTTCTCGTTTTAGTTACTTGCATTTTATAAAGACAAAACGGGGTGGTATATTTTTGGTAATCTTGATATTTTTGATCCTTTCATTACTTTATATGATTGGATTGCTAGGGACTAGCAATTGCTTAGTGTGGGGGATTGATGAGTGGCCTTTTACTCATCATTTTATACCCAAAAACCCCACAAAAAAAACGACCAAAAACACCCAAATGGACCAAATATTGTTACATATATCCTTGGATTGTGTTTTATGTGTTGCAGGTACAAAAGGATTGAAAACGGGGCAAATATGGACAAAACCGAGCATGGATTGGACAAGAGCTCAAAAGACGGGACCCGAGAAGAAATTCACGAGTTTGGTCGAGTTATTGTGCAAAAATCCCGAAGAGCCCTTGGATTATTTTTTATTTGCCAATAATGGTCCCTTGTTCAACTTTGAAGAAATGGCAATTATGGTCCCCGAACTTTCGTGATTTACACCTATAGTCCTTGTAATAAATCCTTAACTTTTATCCTAAATTCTAATCCTATAACCGGATCTAAAATAGTTAAACCACCCAATCCCAACATTAAACCACCCACAGCCCAAACTAAACTATCCCCTTCTAACCGATCCACCCAAGCCCAACACCTACTACTAAACCCACCAAGCCCAATTCACTAAAACCCGACCCATCCCACTCGCTTAACTAATACCGGATGAAATAAAAAAGGGTCAAATCCCTCTTTTGTTGGTCAATATCTCAATCAAACCAATCCTAAGAACCCTAATTCGCTTCTTAGCTTCTTCTTCTTCCCTAAACACCCGTCGCTAATCACCCTCTCCACCTCACCACAACCAGCCAAAGTAGTCACATGGGTGTGTCCATGGTCCCCTCCAGCCACCTCAGCGATCCGAGGGAAATAGAAGAGATCAACGGCCAAGAGTAAAAGTTTTGGGGAGCACGTTAGATCCAAGGGCTAGAAAAGAAGCACAAAGGCACGAGAAGGGACACTCTCACACAACAAGCACACTTCGAGCTAGGGTTTTCTATTTTTTTTCATATAAATAGGATAGAGCAGCCGAGTAGTAGTTTTTTTTTTAGGTTTATTTTAGCGTTTTTTTTTAAGGTAATTTGTATTTTATTTTTAAGTTGTAATTTACTCTTGTTTTTAATTTAATTTAAGTCGAGTTTTTTTTTTTTTTTTTTTTATCGCTGCTTATATTTGCTTCACTACTTTTTAATTTCTGCATATTAAGATTCATATGTTGTGTTTTAAGTTTGTGAGTATTCATCTTGTTTAAGTTTTAATCTTCTGCTATTGAGGTTATTTGTAGTTTTTGTTGTACATTTTTTAGGATGATTGGTTTAGTTTATGCGGATGAATTGTGGTTTGAGTTTAATGGATTTTAATTTGTATCTTTTAGTTTATGGATGATTCGAACCTAGGATCTCAGTTGATTATTGCTTTTATTTAAGTGTTAGTTCTGTTAGTTTTGCAAGAAAAAAAAAAAAAAAAAAAAAAAAAAAAAAAAAAAGAAAAGAAAAAAATATTTTTTAGTACTGCTTATTTAGTTAATAATCTGTGTTATAAAAGAGGTTTGACTTTTTGAGTCAAACGGGTAGTTTGCTAAAATTGTTAAAGATTGGTTAAAGTTGTTTAGTTGCTAAATTACTAAAGCTTGTTAAAGTTGCTCTAGCATCTGTTCTTGTTTTCTATTTTGGATTTGGTAGTTAAGTTTGATCTGTGTGGCTTATGCGCTTGTGTTGTGTCATTTTTTTATTTATTTGATTAGTAGTTTTGAGTATGGGTTAGTTAAGTTGTGATCTTGTTTATTTGATAAGGAGAAATCAAAAAAAAAAAAAATAAAAAAAAAAATAAAAACGAAAACTGCTTTGCCTGGGTTCGAACCCAGGTCAGTCAGTACCCAACACAACACTCCAACCGCTGCACTCTTCATTCTTTTAGTTAAACACTACAAAAATTTAACTTAAAACCCTTTTATTTTATTTTATTTTATTTTTCTATTTAGCTTATAAGAACTGTTGGCTTAACTTTAGCTTATTTCCAAAAGCTTTTTTTCACTTTTTAAATTTTTCTTAGCTTTCTGGTAGTATAGAGTATTTTAAGGAAAATTTTCAGATTTTTAAAAATAGTTTTGGTATTTTTAGTAATTTAAATTAGTTTAAATAGTTTTTAATTCATATAAAATTATTTAAAAATCAAAAAAAATATTGTTCTTTTTTTTCAAAATTTTATTTTTATATTTAAGTCGTAGGAAAATTATTTTGATACTCGTAGGGTTAATTTTTAAATATTTTGACGTTTTTACTCGTTCGTTGTTTACCGTTCGAATTTATTAATTTTCGTTTTATTTAAAAGCTAAAACAAACTCTCGTCTTATCAAGCACTTTAATTACGAACCAAAAACGATATCCTCAATTTCACGCCTCGCAGGGAGAACGACCCGGGTACACGCTTGCCCGGTATATTACAATCGCTTGTCGCGGTTAAACCGTCGCGGGTTGACTTTTCTTCGTGAGAGTTTTGGCTTGTGACGCGTTTAGCACGAATATCAGGCACACACGAATGACAAAGTGTCGCTAACTAATAATCATCAAAAACAATCCAACAACCAATCAACTAGCAACCCACCATTTAGACTTTGACAAAGGGTTAGGCTAAGGTTTAAAGTGTAAAATATTTTTTATTTTCTGGATTTAATCAAAAATGAAAAGGATGGCTCGGAGGGTGTAATTAAGGGTATCTAGCGCTAAAGACAAACGCTAACAAATGGGTCCATATGGGTGGTTAACTAACCAATGTGGCTAGCTAATATATCATTAGATGCAAACGGAAGGCCATTTGGTTTTATTCCTAAGGTTGCCTCTTTAACACACGAATACACTTATATCACACGAATGCGATCTTACTGCGGTCTGGTAATGATTTACAAGTACAAGTTCTAGAATAAATAAAATCACCGGCACACTCATAGCAAAAGATCCAAGCATAAAAAATGTATGCTATATATAAAATAGGCTCAAATCCTCACAATTTAGTGGAAAGGGCTATAATATGTGCTAGCAAATGTTATCGATCCCAGAATGGATTGCAATATTAATCGGGACACATCTCAGATTTTTCAAAATTACAGATTTCACCAGTGGAATTATCCAGTTATTCTAATATATTATCCTAAAAGCGTGAAAACAATTAGATCTCAAGGGCAAACAAGCATACAAAATTTTAAATTGACCCCAAAAAATTATAAATTTGAAAAGCAGTTTCGTTTTTCTCTATTTACTTCCCCCCACACTTAAGTTAAGCATTGTACTCATTGTGAAAAATAAACTTCAAAGCATGTAAAATAGGGAAAATAAATGAGTAAATAAATAATCCAAGAGAAACGAAACTTCCCGGGCCAAGAAATCGCGATCGAACTCCATATGATAAGGTGCTAAGCAAATGCTAGCATAAGCTTATGAGATCAATCAATTTCTCTTTCAACAAAACATCTCCACACCAAGTATAGTGTCACCAATAATCCAATCTCCAAGAGCTTATTAAATCTGCAAAAATAAATTAACTACAAAAAACGCGTAAAATCCTAAAAACTCACTTTCGTAGGCATCACGATTGCATTTAGCGTATGCAACAAGCCTTTTAAACCCCTCGGTGGCCCGAGTGGACGAGTGAAGTCTCGTGAGGGTTTCCAGTGAACATACCCACAAAGTTCAAAACATTTTTAAAAAAAAACAAGTACTTATTTATTCACAACGTACTAAATTAACAAAATTAAAAATGAAAGAAAAGAAATTTAAGTAGAATAAAAGAAATGATACTCTTGCAAAAACCAAAAGACATTTAAGATAAAATAACTACACTTGCTTAGACTAGTATACAACTCTTGATAAGCATGATTGTGACAACTTTTTCTAACATGTTGGTTATGATAATTAGTTTGATAAACTAATCTATTGTTTTTACAAGTTAAACCTTCGTCAAGATTTTAGTTTATAAAAACAAGCATTAAGACTAACCAATCAATTCAAGATCAACTCAGGGTTCATAAGCTTGAGATAACAAACTTAAACACAAAAATAATCTTTTGTTTATCAAATACGCTTAGGTGGTTTTCAATCAATCCAATTTGATAGACAAAAAGTATTCTTATTACAATCACAATTAAGTTTCTTTTGTTTAACCAAGAACAATAGTTACAAAGCAATCATTCATAGACAAATGATTATAACTAGTTAAATAACAATAAATCTTCGAACTTTCATTATTACTAACTAGTCAAACTTGACCAACAAATGCCACTATGAAACTTAACCACAATTGGATCTTAGAATTGACTTGAAATTGAATTAAAACATGTTATCACAATCATACGCAAATCACTAAGCAATAAACATCATCTAAGCAAGTGCACAAAAGCATTAGACACTCATGGAAAACATAAACATGAACTCGATCTAAACACAAACACACAGGAACACAATACGAAAAATGAAAATAACTCTTTTTTTTTTTTTTAATTTTACCGAACTGACCATCCGATCGGTTATCATTCCATCCGATCGGTTGGAAGTTAACAAAGTTTACCGAGAGCCACATCCGATCGGTAAGAGTATCTAACCGGTCGGTTGGGTTTGTTCAATTTTTACCGAGACGACCATCCGATCGGTAAGAGTATCTAACCGATCGGTTGGACAATTCGTAAAACATGCAACTCGCCAACCGAATCGGATACTCGCACATCCGATCGGTTGAACAGATCGTAAAAACTTTTTTTTTTTTTTTTTTTTTTTTTAACTAACAAGTTTTACTAAAAACTTTTTATTGACAAATTAAAACAAGAACACAAAAGGTAACGAACATGAAAATAAACACAAGAAAATAAAAACACATAAACACATATATACCGACACTTAAAACAAAAATAAACATGAACAATTAAAAGCACAATGAAAGAAAATGACAAGCACATAGACGCAAGCAAACACAATTAATCACGTAACACAAATCAAAACAAAACAATCTAAAACAAGATAGTCTTATTCCAAATTAATACGAAACTAATCTAGACAAGAAAAACACAAACTAAGAAAAACACAAAAACATGCAAGAGATCATATCTAAAACTCACAAAACAAGAAAAACAAAAACTAGAGAGAAAAAAAAAATTGGGACAGAAGATTCCAACCGAATCGGTTACGGGCTGTATCCGATCGGTTGAGATGGTTTGGGTGGTTCAGCCGAACGGTTGGGTGTCAAACCGATCGGATAGAAGGCTCGGTATTTTTCTTTTTTTCTTCTTTTTTTTTCTTTTTTTTTTTATAAGTTTCATTTATAAACTTTAACTAACATAAACCAAACATTAAATACTAAAGAAAACGAAAAATAACAAAAAAAAAATTTTTTTTACCGAGAGCTCCATCCGATCGGATGGAAATCCATCCGAATCGGTTGGGATTGTTTGGGTGGTTTTGGTGGTTTTTTTCTTTTTTTTTTCGCAAACACTGTTGAGCACATTTAGCAAGCAAACATTGAAATGAGAATTCTTAGAACACACGAAACCAAATCCGAACATCAAAAACTTTGTTTTGATGCCAAGACCTTTTTAGAAAATAAGAGAAATGGGAAATTTTTGAGACAAAAATCAAGGAAGACAATTTAAGCAAACATCATGAGCAACAAGCAAGCAATCAAACGAACAAGCAAACATTTCAAGCAAATCATTCAACAAACAAACAAACACCTAAGAACAAAAACCAAATCCCCGGCAGCGGCGCCAAAAACTTGATGCGTTCGGATCGTGCATATAGACTTGATACGTTCACACGAGGTTTTAAATTTATAAACATGAATTACCGATTAATTAGGAACACATACGAGCAAGTATACTCGTCCGTTGTAGTAAAGGTGGGTAAGTCAAGATCGTCCCAAGAGACTTGGTTGTACTCAAGTGTCGTTTGTTTGTTTAAGCAAGTAACAAGTTGATGGTTATGATTGTCACGGATCAAACCAACAAGAAAAGCAATATGAGAACAAGCACACAAAGAACATACATGTTTGGCAATGATAACAAGTTAGTAAGAACTTGGTGTGAGCCTTAACTAGGACTTGGCGTAAGGACTTGGTGTAAGCCTTTACTAGTTTGGAAAACATATTGGTGTTCCTTTCGGCCTCTAGAACCAATAATTTAGCATTTTATAAATCAAATATACATAAGTCTTAATCAATTGGTCATGTCATAAAACTCATGCCTAAACCAACAACAAACAAAGATGTTCTTTCGATCCCATAACTTTGATGTTATTAATTCGTGAAGTTCCATTTACTTGATGAACACATATTCAAAAGATGTCTTTCAACCTTAAATCCAAATTAAACATTCACTTGTCATGTTTATTAAGTTTCTTATACAATCGTCACAAAGTACAAGACCAAAACATTTGTCGACTAATGAATTGAAATCAACCACTATTAAGAATCCTTTCGACATTTAGATCCAACAATGATTAATCAAAACAATAAACAAGACAAGTTCCAACTTAACCAAATATGATGTTATCAAACAAACACTAATATTATCCAAACATCCTATTATCACAAGTTATCATATAAACCAAACAAGTATTAAGAAGTCACATCAACATAATCATAGAAACCAAACATTAATAATAGAATTCAACATCATAAACGTAACAAGAGTTTACCCAAAGTATGAATTACAAATAGGCAAAGGTGAAAGATTTATAGCAACCTTCAAGCCTCCAATCAACTACAACATCTAACCAAACTAGAGAATCGCTCCAATACTTCTTGGTGATACGTCCTCCATGAATGGCAAAGGTTTATGGTCTTTTGGGTGAGATAAGGTGGTGGAAATTCTTCCTTTAGGGTGGAGGCTAGATTTTCCTTTGGTAACAATCCTTCCTTTAGGGTGGAGGCTGGAATTGCACCTATGTTTTGGTGTAAATTCGTCCTTGAGGGTGGAGGATACAATTTCACACTTGAAACCATGCCAAAGTAGTCTTATTTATAGGTAGAAGCCACCCTTAGCCAACAAGCAAATAACTTGGGCACAAAGGGTCATAAAAGGGCAGGTTTATGAGTTAATAGAGGCACATGATCGGACTTGGGACTTAATGGCACTTAAAGAAGCATTAAAAATAACTTGGAGAAGGCAGTTTCAGCCAACCGATCGGATGCGGGGCAATACCGATCGGTTAGAGCTCTCGTAAAAGTCAAGTTTGCTCCATCCGAATCGGATGCGGGTTCCTACCGATCGGATGGAGCCTCCTGGCCAGAAGTGATAAAAACCAAAGTTGTAGATCTTTCTCTTAGCTTTCCGTGGGCGCTTGAATCAACTAAATCCGAGTTCGTATGCTCGAGTTATGGCCAAAATGGTGGAGGTGTGTCGGGAACAACGAGTCTTCCAATAATTCTTCGTTTGAGCTTCTTTTCTTCATTTCTTTTCTCGTTTTCCCTCTTGTGCTTTATTCTTGAGTCTTTGGAGTGACAACTTCATGATTTTATCTTCTCGAATATACTCCAAGAGACTCTCATTTGTCGGGAATTCTTCGTACATGCATAAATCTTCGTTTATTGATCAATTTTGCGTCTTTTTCTTCATTTTCTTGTACTTGAGCTTCCATGAACCTAAAATGTAAATTATACTCCATTAAGTACCATAAGTTCATAAAAGTGACCAATATATATGCATAAAATCCACAATAACGCTCCTAAAAACATGTTAGATTTGAGCGTTATCAGAATCTTACTAAACTTTTATGAAAATTACTTTTGTGAAAACAGTTAATAAGATCACTTTTATGGAAACCATCTGATAAAGATTTCTTTAAATGAACCAGTTGATGATGAACCTTTGATCAGTTCGTTGGATTCATTTGACTTTGATATTGGATATGAACCCTTTGCCATGAACCTTTGATATTTGGACTTTGACTTTGATTCGATGACTTAGATTATCTGAACCTTTGCTATGATTTGGACCTTTGACCTTTGACCCTTCAGTTTGATACCCGAGCCAAGTTCGTTTCCTAGCCATGAAGGTAACATGGCCGTGTCTGTGATGCACCGCTGACATGACTCACGTGTAGGTGAGTGATTTCTCACACCGTCCCCATATTGTTCGTAACGTGCACATTATATTTATTATGGCCTATATTATTGTTCGGGGGGCGTATGGATTGCAATCCTAGGTTCGATTCCGTGTTCGTGGACTGTTCGTGATTTGATATAATATATTGTTCGGTGACTGATGCTGGGTGCAATCCACGTCTTTCACAAGTTCGGGAGCTAGCTACTCCATTTGAAGAATGAGGACACCCCTCATATTATTTGATTATCTGAGAGGTCTCCCCTCTATATGATATTGAAGACATGGTTACTACTTTGATTTGGTTTGTTTGGGCTCGTGGTGGATTACTGACCTTTCCCCTTTTTCCTTTCTTACTTTGTACCTTGCCTATACCTTATATTATTCCATTGCACTATACCATATATGTTCGTTTCTTTTGCTTTCGTTTTCGTTTATATATATCTGTTCACTGGGCTTTTTAAGCTCAGCCGCATTTCTTTCCATGCGGCAGGTTTTTAGTTGGAAGCTGGGTATGAGTGAAGAGACATTTTGGACTTAGAAGACCTTGATAGTTGTTTTGAAGTAGAGACTATTAGAAGAATGTGTATTTTCAGACTTAGTATTTATTCCTTTGTAAATTTTGTATTTCCTTGTAATTTCTTTTGTAACCTTTAAGATTCCTTGTATTACTGTAATGTATGCTTTGTTTTGATCTGATATGAAACCATTAGTGTGATACCTTTACCCTTGTCGGGTTGGGGTGTTACAATTATGGTATCAGAGACAGGTTGCGATTCGTAATACATTTACCCTTGGCCTGTGTAAGTTAGGACCACTAAGTTTTCCCTGTAGGCGCTCGTAAGTCAACCTTTGAAAATTGCTTTAGGATTTCCCCTTAGGAACCTAAGTTTTGACCAGTGAGGAATGGGTAGACTTTAAGGCATTTGTTTAAGTATCTTTGCTTCCGCATCACTCTGATTATGCCTTGCTTTTGGTTAGATCCTTTGATACCACTTTTGGAAAGTGACATCTTATGCTCTGCACCACCTAAGATTTGAACCTGACCTAAATCGTGAAGGCATTGAAATTGCATAATGATTGCCCGACACTGTTTGATCCTTATCTTCAGATTCCTTCTGTTAATCTTTTGATAAAGACCCGCGTTTCACTCTGATTCTTTTGTTAATCACTTTGACACCTCTTCGGACATTCCGAGAACCTCTATGGCGAGGACGTACTGGATATGTTTTGTTATTTGTCTTTTGCTTTGGTAAATGTCTGTAAATCTTCCAACACTATTTAAGTTCGTTTCATCCATCCCCGTCCCTACGAGAAGTCTCGTGGTGTTTAACCACGAGTATAAGAATGTATTCCTTCTCACTTTTGAATGATAAGTTTTACTATGCTGATTCGTCTTTCTTTGGATAGATAACTTCGATTTTATTCTGACGAGCACTTTGTTGAGTGATCAGTCAAATATTGACAACTACCCTTCTATGTCTCACCTTTGACGTTGGTAATAATTTTGGACTCCTTACCATGTTTACAGATTGTTAAACCCTTTACTATCACTATTACTTTGGAGACACGAGTGATTACTTTCGCGATTATGAAGTTTTCCTTGAACCTATTTCGTACACCAATGAATGAACCTCATCTTAGAAGCTTTTGGCACCTTGAGTTTTCTGAACATGAGCTTTGTATTGAACGTTATTTGGCACCCCGAATCTCTTGAATTTGATTCCTGTTGAACCACCAAGTTTTTCACCGGAGTATGAAGTAAGATTTAACAGGATACCGAGAGATTGTCTAGTCACCTAGCAAAGACGCCTTTCGAATCATACCAATTGATTGGAGCAATCGGGAAGAGCAGCAACCGAAGACCAGGAAGTGGGTTTACTTAAGTGTATCTTTTGGGCATGTTTTAGTTTCGTTCACGATAAAGCAGGATGGTAACTGGAGATATGTATGGAAGCTGAACCGTATTACTGTTAGGAGCCAATATTCTTCCACCCTGAAACGACTATGCGTTTGTTTGAATTCAGAGCGCGAAGTCCCTTCTGATAAATTAATTTTATTCTTGGAATCGCTTTCCATATTCGTAAACGACTGCTATGACGGTTAGTGATGCTAATGGTATTAGCTAAAGCTCTGACTGTTTTGTGAGTTTGATAAATGATGTCTCCTCGTAAGTACTGGGCTAATGGTCATTGTATGACTTAATAGTATGATCGGAAACGAGGAAGAGCATGAAAATCATCTTTGCACTTTGCTAGGAAATTCGTCGATCGTTAGTACATTCTGAGAGTTCGATATTTTTGAGACAACGATGTTCTTAATTGAGGATACCTCTTTTAATCCCGCAAGTGTTGAAAACTATCACCAAGTGGTCAAAACCAATAACAGAATGGAGAACGGAAACCTTTTTAACCTTGCAGAAGAATTATGGAAGATGATTGCAACTGATGATACCATGGAGAAATTTCAGGAACAGAGAGAAGCAGCTTAGTTTAATTGAGAATGGAGTTTTGGAAAAGCTGAAATAGAAATTAGCTTCCATATCTTCGGACGGAATGAAATTTTGGGGCATTCCAGAAAGAGACTCGGTTATACTCCATTGCAGCACAGAAAGTTTTGCGTATGCATCAAGACAACTAGAAGCGCGTCAGAAGAAGTATTTCACTGCCAGACCTGGAGTTGACTACAACGGCGGCTACCCTGAAGAGTGAAGACAGTCCTTACAAGACAGAGTTGTTGGCGATGAAGAAATTCTAGTCAAGATGGCGAACTTGGAGCTGATGAAGACGTACAGCCTCACTTCCCTATTCATCTTGGTTGTACTAAGATGAATTGAGAGCGGAAGCAGACTGGATGATGAAGAGATTTAAAAAAACCGTGCCAGAAATCCACAACACTCCATCACATTCCAAGAAGAACTGTAGGAGGCTCGACGAACCAGACACAAGTTTCCGATTTTGGTTTCACTTCCCGACTGATGGACAGACAAAGGTAGATTAACCGGACTTGAGGAGATTGGATGTACTGAACGAACGAAAATTTGAAAGAGACCCTTTATGTTTGGAAGAATTGATTCTATGAAGGACGAAGTTCCGACGACTAACTTTCATTCCATTGACTCTCTTAAGTTTCGTTATATAGTAATAAGATCCTTTAATGATTCAAGTTCCCTAGAAGCATTTCAGACTCCGTGTTCATTTTTCATATGTTCGGTGATAGCTTTGTTTTGAGAGATTTTGGCGAGTTGTGGAAGATATGATGCTTGTAACGGCGTACCTCACTTTAGTTTGGCAATCTGGGATTTTGATACTCGTGCGAATAGTTTTGTTTTACCTCTTGACTTTGGCATTCGATTTTAGTTGATCTTTGACGACTATAGAAGTACTAGGCGGATTAAGATAGGTGGTTTTGATTTCGACTCGAGATAAAGTATGACCATCATGAGGGCATATTTATATGATGCCAGTATTATGACGTCTGGCCAACGTGATAATACTTACATCATATAACGTGCACTCGTTGTGAGCATAGGATATCTTGGGGAGTACCTAAGAAGTTTAGAATTTGAATCTCCGTTGGAATTATCCGTGAGACTTTAGGTTCATCCTATCGATGCGTATACTCTGTTTTCGTTCATTAGATATCTGATTGAGTTTGAATTCTCGTTTGCATTTTGTTGACCTCTGTTGCAAATCCTGAACTCTTTATAGAGACCTCTACTGTTGATACAGTCAAATCGATTGAAATCTTGATTAGTATTTCAGATGAACTTCGTGAAGATTCGCCTATCGTCCATTTTATGATCCATGAACCTTTTGATCAAAATCAACCTAATTTGCCTCTTTCTGAGAAAATTGAACCCACCTCGTTTTGATCTGAGTCATGAGAAACTTTTGGTCTGAAGATCTTTTTGGAAGAAACTCCCTGGGTGTGAGAATGATTGTGATAATCTTTTACGACTTGCTACGACTTCGTTTTAACTTGCGACTTCAATTTTCGAGGACGAAAATTTTTTTTAGAGGGGAAGAAGTTGTAATACCTAAAAAAATCTCAAAGCATGCAAAATGACCAAAATGCCCTTGAACTTGGAAATTTAATTAATGATTAAATAAAATCTCAAATAAATCGCAAACTCTTGTAAACTTGCAACATATGAAGTATGTTAAATTTTGCTTGAGCATTTTCATTCTAAATGCCCCAAAATTATTTGTCACATCTTGAAATTCCATTTGGCCAAATTATACACATACTTAAACTATAACCTAAGAATAAAAATAAAATAAAATTCAGTTCACCTCTAGCCATCTCACGTTTATTGTACCTGTCATGAAACCGAAAATTTTGTGCCTTCCTTTTTATTTCACACGTTTAAAGATAAGTAGGGTTGACAAAATACTTTGCTAAAAAAATAATAAGATTGTGTCTTCCTGATTTATAGCCAAAACAAACGGTTTCCTCCACTTTAAACCTACATTTTCCTCATTCACGTTATACAACCCATGCTCGCTTCTCCTAAACTGAACCCTAAATCTGTCATAGTCCCATCATTTAACTCTCTCAAACAAACCCTACACCATACAAATCTGCTGCTATTTTCTTTCTCCTGCCGCTGCACTTCTTGTCCTCTTGTTTGAGCATAAACAAGGCAGCAAGGAGATCCTTTTGTGCTTCTTCGTTTGGTGGCTGTGTCGTAGCCTCAAGATGAGGATCGAGTAAGGTTTTTGGGCAGTCATGGTTTTCTTGTGTAGCAGATTCAAGGGTGGGATCGTGGTTGCGTTTAGTTCGAAGGGTATTATGATGCGTGGGCTTGGTTCACTCGTGATACGTCTCTCGTCCTTGCCTTCCGTTCGTAAACTGATGAAGGTATCTCCATCTCTTTGTTTCTATCCTATCGACACACACATGTAACATATAATCGAAATACAGAACATATTATACACTCATGATCTAGTCATTACGCTAAGGGTTCGTTTCGTTAAATCTGTAAATGAATGCCATATAAATACTCTACATAAAATCAAGAACTATGAACCTATAAGTGTCGAACTTGTTTCTGTTTTGGACTATGCAAATCAGCTTGTTAATGTAAAAACTAAATCTGAATCTAGGAGTCACATAAAATGATGTGCATAACATGTCGATAAAGGGTCTGTTCACGACTTGTAAAATCAGAAATGAACGCGATTACATGGGCTATATTATACGCTTGTTTTGATCGTTTAATACTTTGCATAAACTGAATAAAATGTTACATGAAATGGGTGTCGAGTGTGTTTGTTTGGTCGTGTGTGGAGTTGTGAAAAAGGGGTCGAGTTGCATGGGTTAAACTAGGGTCTGTGTGTTGTTATGTGTGTGATAAAATAGTGTGTCTTGGTGTATGCCATGGAACTGAAAACAAGAGGGTCTACATGTGGGTTGTCACGTTTAAGTAGACAGGAAAACAAGGGTTGACAATGAAAGAACTAGGTAAGTTGGGTCTCGTTAAAATGGGCAAACAAGAAGGAGAAAAAGGGGCGTTGGGTAATTGATGTTGGCATGCATGGGACTGTATTCTTTTCATACAAGTTGTGGGGTGTGTGTCGTATGTGTGAGCTGTAAAGGCTGGAATGCATGAATGCAAGTTGTGTATTAAACAAAAGAAAAACATGAGGTGTGAGTTAATAGATAATGAATCGAATGTAAATATGTAACTTGTGGACGTGTGTATCACATTACAAGTGAGTGTGTGTTGGTGTGTTTGATTCGAGTTGTAGAATATCGTAAGAATGGGTGTTTGTGTAATACGAGTATGAGGTAAAATAAGTCCAACATCTAAGTTGACACAAGCTAGCCCTGGACTTAAATAAAATGAAAGTTAAAACAATAAATCAATAAAAGTTGCCATATTAGCTCCTAACTATAATATTGATCATATTAAGTCTTAAGGTTTAACTAATTATCTTTTATAACCCTAAAAGTTATTGAATCGGAAAACCTACTAAAAATAGAAAGTTACTAAATATGGAAAGTTACCAAAAATGGAAAGCCGACTAAAATAAGTAATCTGAATTGAATAAGTTATTAATAATAAGCCGATCATTAATTCGTGTAGATTCGCCGAAGGAGGAGTGATTTCTTATCCTTATGTTATGTTTCGTTGGCGGTTAAGGTACAGATATTCTACCCTTTTTCAGTAAGGGTGTCTTCTTTCTCATGATTCATTGATCCTGATTCATTTTAAGAATTCCCTAAGCCATTGCTATGTTCCCCTACACTTTGGTTCGTTGTTTGATCCACTTTGATTTTGATGATCGATATGACCTTTGTTTTTGAACCTCTATAATGATCCATTTGATATTCGATTACCTTGTGATATTAGTATTCGAAACACTTGATACTTCGAGGGTTCATTTGATTTTGGTAACTAGATGTGAAAACCTTTTTAATTATAACATGAAAATGTTTTGAGGAACACTATTTTTAAAATGATGTTTATGAAATATGCAATACCACATTTATTTGGAATCTTACTAAACTTTTATGAAAATTACTTTTGTGAAAACAGTTAATAAGATCACTTTTATGGAAACCATCTGATAAAGATTTCTTTAAATGAACCTTTGATCAGTTCGTTGGATTCATTTGACTTTGATATTGGATATGAACCCTTTGCCATGAACCTTTGATATTTGGACTTTGACTTTGATTCGATGACTTAGATTATTTGAACCTTTGCTATGATTTGGACCTTTGACCTTTGACCCTTCAGTTTGATACCCGAGCCAAGTTCGTTTCCTAGCCATGAAGGTAACATGGTCGTGTCTGTGATGCACCGCTGACATGACTCACGTGTGGGTGAGTGATTTCTCACACCGTCCCCATATTGTTCGTAACATGCACATTATATTTATTATGGCCTATATTATTGTTCTGGGGGCGTATGGATTACAATCCTAGGTTCGAGTCCGTGTTCGTGGACTGTTCGTGATTTGATATAATATATTGTTCGGTGACTGATGCTGGGTGCAATCCACGTCTTTCACAAGTTCGGGAGCTAGCTACTCCATTTGAAGAATGAGGACACCCCTCATATTATTTGATTATCTGAGAGGTCTCCCCTCTATATGATATTGAAGACATGGTTACTACTTTGATTTGGTTTGTTTGGGCTCGTGGTGGATTACTGACCTTTCCCCTTTTTCCTTTCTTACTTTGTACCTTGCCTATACCTTATATTATTCCATTGCACTATACCATATATGTTCGTTTCTTTTGCTTTCGTTTTCGTTTATATATATCTGTTCACTGGGCTTTTTAAGCTCAGCCGCATTTCTTTCCATGCGGCAGGTTTTTAGTTGGAAGCTGGGTATGAGTGAAGAGACATTTTGGACTTAGAAGACCTTGATAGTTGTTTTGAAGTAGAGACTATTAGAAGAATGTGTATTTTCAGACTTAGTATTTATTCCTTTGTAAATTTTGTATTTCCTTGTAATTTCTTTTGTAACCTTTAAGATTCCTTGTATTACTGTAATGTATGCCTTGTTTTGATCTGATATGAAACCATCAGTGTGATACCTTTACCCTTGTCGGGTTGGGGTGTTACAACATTCAGTCTCACAGAAAAGAACATTGTTCTTTTTGTCACACATTTGTGAAACACTAAAAAGATTATAATTTAGCTCTTTTACATAGAACACATCTTCAAAATCTAAATTTCCGGTTTTGATTGTACCTTTACCAGAAATTTTGCCACGAACACCCCCTCCAAAGGTAACATATCCTCCATTGAATGATTGAAAATCTGAAAGATAAGACATGTTGCCTGTCATGTGCCTTGAACATCCACTATCTGAGAATCCTTGATCTTCTTGTTGATCATTTGAATGTTCCTGCACACAAATAAGAGTGTTAGTTTCTTTTGGGGATCCAAGCCATTATTGACTTGGATCTGCCTCTTGCATCAATATAATTCAATCTTTTAAGGACAGTTGATGCAACATTGGATTTTAGAATCCAACATGCTGAGGCCTTAACAGCATTTGCCCTGTTTCCCTTAGCAGCAGGAACTGCTAACTTTTCAGTTCTACCCTTTGGTTTCCAAACTTGTTTTTGGACCACTGCTTTTGTTTGAATGGGCCTTAGAACAGTTGTTGGTGCATGTTTGAAAAATGTTTTTGCACCCTTAGCTGTTGATTTTGGGTTAATAGTCATAAATGGTCGAGCAGCAGAATGAACTTGTTTAGCAGCAGGAACCATATGTCTAGCAGCAGGATCTGAGTTTGAGCCAGACTTGTTTTTGACTACTTTGGGGTTTGTTTTCTTAGAACTAGAGTGAAAGTGAGATTTAGGTGTTTGCCTTTTGTGGTTCACTCTATTGTTTTCATACCCAGTTACCCATTGGTTGCAGAAAGCTGTAAGATGGTCAAAACTACCACATGTGTAACAAGCTTTATTATAAAAAGCAAAGTCATCACCTAATTGGTTAGACTTGAGGTTGTTCCAATTCCTTTGGTTACCTCTGGGCTTGTTGGTGGTTCTATATTGCTCACAATATCTAACTGGTTGCCTAACATGCTTAATGTTTGATTTAGGCCTATCAGTATTGTGTTTGACTATCTTAGGAACACTTGTTCCTACTTTCTTAACCACTTCAGGTTTAGACATAACCTGTTCTTCATCATCATCACTATCAGTTGTACAATCCTCAACAACTATAGCTTCTCCTTTCTTAACAAAGGACACCTTGTCCTGATAAAGTAAAGTTTTATCTAAACTTTTACTTATCTTTTCTACCTTAAGACTCTTACTAGCCTTAGAACCATATTCCATGATTGGTTCTTGAAACTCAGCTAAACCTGTATGTGCTAGGTCAACACCTGGAGGTGAATGAACACCTCTGTATGGTGGAGGGACAGTTTTATAACCTAAACCTGAATTAGCTTTATCAATTACTTGAGCTTCCCAAATTTTATTCATTCCTTCTGAGGCATGAGCTAGAGCATCTATAGTTATCTTAACATTTTCAGTTTTATTATTTGCTTCAGATAACTGTTTACTTTGATCATTAAGTAATTCATCTCTAAATGTTATTCCTCTTTTTAAAGCATTTAAGTCATCAGTAAACGTAGATTCATTCTTTTGAAAATGTTGAATTTGTTTTTCTAGAACTCCTATACACCTCTTATGATTAGCTAAATTATGAAGGGCATCAATTAACTCTTCTCTAAAAGCATCAAATCTCTTTTTAATGTCTTCATAATTTTTAAGATTAGGACATGAATTAGTACAAGTAGGAATGGTATCTACCTCTGAGTCAGAAGAGGCCATTAGAGCAAATTCATTGGCCATAAGAGCAGCATTTGGTGGTGCTTCCTCTTCAACAGCCATAGAGCTCCAATCATATCCAATACCATCAATAGCCAGCATAGCCTTTGGCTCTTCCACCAGTACTTCCTTCTTTCTCTCTTGCTTATACCATGTGTTCCTATTATCCTGCTTCCTTGGGCTTCTACATTCTTTAGCAAAATGTCCCAACCTATGACAGTTAAAACATTCCACTTTCTTCTTATCAAACCCAGCAGTATCATTACCATTTATGGTAATTTGCTTTCCAGTTTTTTGCCAAAACTTTTTAGCCCTCATGCTAAGTAAAGTAACTTGCCACTTAATATCCATCTCTTCCAAATCATCACCATATACCTGTTCAAGGTCTTCATGATTTAGAGGAGAACCACTAGATTGACTGGTTATAAAGGCATAAAATGTTGGATCTCCAAGTCCAGCAACATCCTTTTGTAAACTAGCAGAAGGACCACCATAAGTAGCATTAGAAACACTTTCAACTTCATCTGCCTCTTCTGAATGACTAACACTAGGAACTGATAAGAGTGCAGCATTCCCAGAACTAGTACCATAGTTTCCACCCCTTTTTAGACTTTGTTCAACAATTTTAAAGTTGTTGAACAAATCATTAAGTTTCATTGTTTCAATTTCTGGTTTGTTCATCCAGACAATAACATGAGTATGGAATTCATCAGGTAGACTTTTCAAGAACTTCATGTTGAGATCTTCCTTCTCTGTCTCAACACCCAACACAGCTAACTGACTGACAAGCTTGTGTAATCTTGAAAATAGCTTATCAAGAGACTCATCACTAAAAGCAGTAAAGTTTTCAAATTGTTGCTTTAGTAATGTCTTCTGTGTCTTTTTGGTAGTTTCATTACCACCAAACCATGCACAAATCTCTCCAAAAAGAGTTTTTGCATCAAAATATTTGCTAAAAGATAACATCTGCTCACCAGGAATGGTCATAAGCAACAAGTTTCTTGCTTTCTAATCATTTCTCTTTTGTATCTTTTCTTCATTTGAAACTGGTCCAGTATTTCTTTTTCTAACTGTTTTCCCTTCAACAAGAACATCTGAGTAGCCTAAAGTGAAGGAATCACCATACTGAATTATGTCCCAAACAGCATAATCTTGAACCATAAAATATTGCTCAACTCTCATCCTCCATAACTCAAACTCATTCGGTTTGATCATGGGCAACTTTGCAGCAACATTGGTTTGAACATCTTGTACATCCATTTCTGTTTCTTCTAAAAACAACAATATCAGCCTTGCTTTGATACCACTTGTTAGGACTGGACACACGGTTCAGGTGGTTAAACCTTTTGTTCTTTGTGTGTAATGATATGTTGTGTTAATATGATTAAGTGCGCGGAATTCACTCAATCACACTTAGAAGGTTGTGTATGTTATGGAAATGGAATTGTTATGTTTGTTAGTTAGCAATGAACACATAAAGATTATCACCAAATGATTCAATATTATTAATGATAATAATACGAGTGATCTTGAAATATCACTAGGGTTACAACCTTGAATCTTAAGTTTTTATAACTTGTGATGTTTTGTAGTTATATGTTCTTACTTAAGCACGTCTAACATCTATTCATGCACACTACTAAAACACAAGTCTAAGATCTCTTTTATAGTCCAAGAGATCTATTACAATATTGTATAAAGTCTAGCCAACTTACTTTGTTAACTTATCTCTTGAGTGTGTCAGTACATAAGATACAACATGTATCTGTGTACACAACTTGTTAACTAAGCACATGGGGTAAGATATTATCTACCGTATATTGTTGACCAAAATACAATAAATATCTTTTCAATCTTATCCACTCAGCAGCAGAATGATCATCATCAGCAGCAATGAGAACACTAGCAGCAGAATCCTTCAGCAGCAGAATGCTAAGCCTAGCAGCAGAATCATTTATCACTAGCAGCAGGATCAAATGTTCTAGCAGCAGGAACCAAATGCACTAGCAGCAGAATTACACTTAGAGTATTTCTTTGATTAGAACCCGATATTTAACTTCTTGAATATTTAATTCCCAACAGTTTCTGTTTCTGTTTAGAATAAGAAGGGTAGTTTAAAGACTGAGCTTTAAGGCTTGCCATCTTTGATGTGACTGAGTGTGTTTTATGATCAGAGGTCCTGTGATCATCTTTTTTGCAAATCATGCAATAAAGAATTCTATAGCAATCATCAGTGATATGATTGGTATAGTTACACAGTTCACATCTTTTCAGGGGTTTTGTGGGTCTGTGTTTGGTCTTTGAGGAAGCTGGTTTTTGTTCCTTCTTGGATTGAGAAGGTTTCTCAGAAGATGCAATCTTCTCTCCCAGCTTCCTGACCATTTCAGCCAAGTGATCAAATTTTGAGTCAGGGCTTTCGGTTATTACTTCAGAAGGGATTGAAGAAGATGAGTCATCAGTATTTACTGAGACCTCAAATGTTGGTCTTTTCAGGATTGTTTTTCCCAATCCTGACCTCTCCTTTGGAGAGTGTTGAGAGTAGACCATTGGTGGGAGGCCAAAGTTGGGTGCAGCACCCTGAAGTGTATTCAGTGGTGGGAGTGGTGGATATGATTCTGATTCAGACTCATTCACTGACTCAGTATTACTGAGTTGTTCAGTGAGTTCAAGCTTACTGAGTTGTTCAGTAAGTCCAAGCATATTTTTCAAAGCCTGACTTTCAGGAAGCAAGATCTTTCCAGTATTAAAGTTTGGTAACTTACTGACTGGGTTGTCCCTGACAATCCAGTCATTTGACTTGGGAAGCATTTCTTGCTCAAATGATATGCCAGGTGGAACAAAGGTCGGTTCACTGGGAGTTACATAGGGGTTAACCATGTGATGGTCAATTCCTATTGTTTTCCTAGGGATTAAACCCACAGTATCAAAGACCTTGGGGTTCTTTTTGGTCCAGCCTTGGATGACAGCTTTTTCTTTGTTAAGTTCAGTTTGTAGGGCTTGATTTTGTTTCAAAATTTAGTGTTCTGAATTTGTAGAGTTATTGTTTCTAATTTGGCTTGCTTCAGTACAAGCAATTCATCTCTACATTTATTCAATTCTGACACTATATTATTATATTTTGAAAACATGTTAAGCCTTTGTTCCTCAACAAATTTAAGATCTACACAAATATAATTCATGTAAGACTGCCAATCAGAATCATCATCCATAGAAAGTAAAGTGTTTACCTTCTTCATGGTGATGTTTACCCACTCTCCATTCCTTGCATGGCTTTTCCCAACAGCCACTTGATCACCTTCAGAGAGTGCCATCAGTGCACTCACTCTAATTTGCTCATCTGAGGATACCTCTTCTTCATCCCAATCATAAGCTTCAGCTACTAAAACCTTATTCTTTGCCTAAACAGGTTTGGATGTTTGAGCAGCCTTAGACATAGAGGGATTAGTTTCAAGAATTGCAAGTTTAGCCTTGGCTTTCCTATATTTTGCTTCAAAGTCTTTTTGACCCTTGTTTTGAAATTGTTGGGTCGACTGAAACATTCTAGGTTGAAACTTGCTAGTTCCTGAGGAACTATTTTCTGAAAATTTGTAAGAGGGTTCTGAGGTGGTTTTAGAATAACAGTCCCTAGCAAAATGACCCTTTTTACCACAATTAAAGCATTCAGTGGTTTCATTTGATTTTCCTTTTGAAAAGTTGGACTGGTTTCTTTTGATGAAACGTTTTGAACTAGCAAGGAGTGCCCTCTCTTGGAATTCCAAGTTGAGATCTTTTAGGTACTCATCACTAGTCTTTTCATCAATTTCATCCTAAGAATCCTCTTGAAAGTCCTGCATAACACCATTAGTATAAAAAGCAGTTGATATGGGTGTGGAGGTCAAGGCCTTTTTGGACTCAAGAGCTTTTGAGTCAGGGTATCTCCTTGAGATTAAGTTGTCTTCATAGACAAACTTCCCATAGATCTCAGGGAGCTCAAGGGTCTGAATGTGATTAGCATTCCTCAGGCCTTGTGAGAAGTTTAGCCACTTCTCAGGGAGACTGTTGACAAAGCTAACATTTGTCTCATGCTTAGACAAAACTACACCATCATTTGATAGTTCGTTTATCAAGGTCTTGTATCTGGTATAAGTCTGAGAGAGACTTTCATAGTCTTTTGCCCTAAAAGTATTATACTCAAGTTTCAGGTCCATGACCCTGTTTTCCTTGGTATCTGAGGGACCCTCAAAGCTATTGACCAAGTCATCCCAAGTTTGCTTGGCTGTTGAATAGTTGATGACTGATTCCATTATATCGTCAGGAAGACATGATATAATGATGCTTTTCAGGCGTTGGTCTTGATTGACCACCCTCCTCTCATCAATGGTCCATTGAGCCTCAGGCTTGTTTAGCCCTGCAGTAGTTTTTGGGACAAAAGGACCATCTTTGACACAAGTGATGTAGTATGGTTCCATACCAGTCAAGTAGCAAAGCATTCGCTTTTTCCACTTGCTAAATTTACCAGCTTCAAGTCGTGGGGTAACAGCTGAAAAGCTTCCACCCTTTTTGTCGACTAGCTGGGGCACATTTGCATCAGTCATAGTAGGATCTTGGTTTTAAAAACCTTGAGCACTCTTGGTTAATTTTGAAAGATTTTATAAACCAGAGGCTCTGATACCACTTGTTGTTCCCTTAACACGCTTAGAGTTAACTAGAAAGTTAATCTATTTGTGTTTATGACTAATACAATGTAATGATTCTTTCTATCAGTTAATGAAACGTAAATGTAAAAACACAAAGTATTTTTCAACGTTTAAATTCTTATTAGAAATGAATCAAAAAATCTATTACCCAAGTGTTTTGCGGAACAAACACTTGGGATTGAATAGACAAGGTATGGTGTCTCCTATCTAAACTTAAGCTATGCTTAAGTGGTAACAATTCGACCCACTGAGCTATCTCAGGGATACGTTACTCTTTGTAGGAGAGAAGTTGTTTTGCAAAAGTCTAAGGCTTTCAATGTACAAAACACACACACAACTTCTCTCCTTTTGAACCTATTTATACACAAGTATAAAAGAGTAAAAGTGATTAAAATACTACAACTTGTTGAAGCAAGCGTGTCTGACAATTACAACAGTAATTGTCATTTCCAAGAACCAATGGGAATGGACTATAAAGTCTTTAGGAGTGGTTGGTCTGACACTCCACGACTTTTAGCCGTCTTAGGGAATGTTTCTTCCTGACAAGATAAGATTTGATCTTATCTTAAACTCTTCCCAGATCTTCCCGCCTTTCTTTCAGGCGTTGAGTTCTTCAGTCTTCAATCACTTAATGTTATTGAGGAGACTTGGGTTCAGTGAGTTCTTGTCCAACACTCACTGAACCATCATCTTCTTCTTTGGCTTAAGTCCTACTCAGGGAGTACCGCCCTTCCTGAGTAGTGGATCCTTCTTCTTGAATTCGCCTTAAGCATCCTGAAGATGACTCACTGAGAGACTGTTCACTCAGTGACTTGAATTGTTCTTGGTTTAATTTACACTTAGTTAATTTGTGTCCAAATCTTGTTTTAAGTATTCTTGGGTACTGATGGACCCAACAACCGTACACGCCGCTTATCCTATTTCCGACACTAAGCTAGATGTCGAGTGCTAATCTTAGCTAGCACCAATCTACCACGATCCACTTGATCCTTTACTACTTCACACAAGACTCGATCTACCTACGATCCACTTGATCAATCACACAAGCCCAATGGCTTCAAGAGATCTCCAAGATCTCGACACGATCACAATGATCAACTCTCACTTCACTCAACCTATCCTATCTATCTTTGATCTTCTTGATCAATCACACTAGCCTAATGGCTTCAAGAGATAATCAATATCTCTATAAGATCTCAATGATCTTCACTCACTCTCTCACAAAAGAAAAATGATCTTGATGTATGCTATGATACAATCAAGTGTGTAACAAATATTACTACTTCCCTAACTACAACTATAACTCTTGTATCTTCTTGGATACCTTGAGTTCTTCTCTTGCAATTGAAGAGGAATGATAACACTATGTATCTACTTGGATACTTTGTGTTCTTCTCTTGCTATTGAAGAGGAATGAAGAGGATCTCTAAGTTGGATGATTGGATCACTCTTGAACAAAAGAAAAACTAATCTAAATGATTAAAGAAAGAAAATGTGAAGAGAGTATTAAACTCATAAAGTTCTGTGTATGAAAGGATGCCCAAGAACTGTTAATAGGGCTGGTATTTATAGGCAGAAAAAAATTTGGCCGTTATAGAGGAACGGCTCCACTAAATCACCCACGGCTCCACTAAATTTAGTGGAACCGTGGAGCCGTGTCAGAAAAAGACGCTCCACATTTTGTCTTTTCTGGTGAAAACTTATTTGGGGAAGTTTGGAGCTAATTTTGGGGGGGAAAATAGCTGTTATGTATTTTAAACTTATTTTTCCATTAAAACATTTCTTAATTATTCAAAAATAATTTGTAAAGTATATTTTTGAAAGAAATATTTTGTCACATAAAAATGTGATGTCTAAAACTCAAATTCACTTCTTTGATCATTAGTTAAGTTGTAAATTTGTTCTAGAGTGATTTGTGTAGAAACGGGATCTTCCGATTAAAAACTTGTTTACGTTAATTTTAACGTAACGTGTTTTCACATTTTGTCATCCTCAAAACGTGCAGCTATCGAAAGATAGAAATAATGTTTTTAGAACATTATTTGCATCAACATGAACTTTCATTATCTCATCTACACAACTAATATTTTTATCAAACCTTTTAAATTTAGAATTTTGTTTGATAAGTTCTTCCTGTGTGGACTTAAGTGTTTCTAGTTCTAGTTTAAGTTCCTGACATGAAACACATGTTTCTTTAACATCTTTACCATTTTCTAATCGTATAGATTTTTCTTTTAACCAATAAACTTCGTTTTCCAAAAATTCCTTTTTGGTTTTTAAGAACTTATTTTTGTTTATGATTTTTAGGGTATTTTCACACAGTTTGTTATATTCTATTTCTAAGGCATCATCATAAATAGAAGAATATGATGAGTCAGAATGTACCTCTTCTGAGTCATGAGCCATTAGAGCAACTTCGTCGTTCTTAGGCTCGTCGTCATCACCTTCACTGTCGCTCCAAGCACCACTAACAAAGGCTCTTTGAGTCTTGTTCTTGGGTGGTTTAGGACAATTTCCTATTAGATGACTAGTATCTCCACACCTAAAGCACTTCCTATCTACTTTGCCTTTCTTATCATCACGGTCTTTGTAAAACCCTAAAATTCGGATTTCCATTTTTCGTAACTAATTTGAACTTTCACCCAAGCTTTGTAATAATTAATTAGACACCTAAAACTATATGCTATGTTATGTTAGTATATTAAATAAAGTTAACCTAAGTATTATGCCTAAATACAAGTTTATTATAAATTCAAACTTTCCTAACTATCTACAAAATTATTACACGTTTTCTTGGCCATGTACAATATACAATTCCACAAATGTAGCCATAATTCACGCCAATCAAAACACAATCAAAACACAATATTATAACTTTCCTTACTGACCAAAAATACGCTCCCTATTTCCCTATTAGTACTACATGTTTCCTGTTTTCTCTCCCATTCATTCGACTAATAAAACACACACAAGTGCGTCCATTCTCCTCTCTCAAGATCAAGGCTTCGAAGGGTTGCTGTGGGTACTGATCCTTGGGTTGTGATCGTGTCTTGTTCCTGTTCTATTTCTCTCTTCTTCTCGTACGTTAACAGCAGGTATAATCACCAAACTCTTGTTTTTTGTTTTTTTTTTTTCCATTCGACACACCTAACATGAATACTAATCTGAATTTCATGATAACTAAACCTAAATGTTAACATACTTATTTGATTTATTTATTTTGTTGTTCGATAATATACACGCCAAATTCACGTGTAAGCGCATGCGTAGTCGGGGGTGTGATCATGTTGTCTTGTGGGTATGTCTCGCCTTGTATCTTTTGATTTGAATGGTTGAGTCTCGTTGATAACTGTTGGCCTAGTATGCAAGAGTTTTTGTAATATATATATATAACACATAATCATATATATAAACACACATGATTACTTGTTAAATAAGGAGGGTCGAATGGAGTGTGTACAACGATGTGTGTCGAGTTGGGTCTAGACACGTTTCAAACCCGCTTAAACG
Source organism: Artemisia tridentata subsp. tridentata (assembly GCA_021014915.2). Lineage (NCBI taxonomy): Eukaryota > Viridiplantae > Streptophyta > Magnoliopsida > Asterales > Asteraceae > Artemisia > Artemisia tridentata. The sequence continues at coordinate 80,190,276 of CP139508.1, forward strand.
AAGGACCATGGCTGTAGTTAACGAGGGTTTGGACTGGATAAAAACATTTGATTCAAGTTGCTTGTCAAGGGTTAACGACTATGTTCGTGTTGTGTGGGTCGAGTGTGTTTGGTCACGTTATTTCTTTGTATGGGTAGCGGGCTGTGTCGACTGGTGTGAATAAACCCAGGTTCATGCTGTCTAGTCGCTTATTGAATGGTGTTTGCTTGCCTTGTCGCTGCCGTTTGAAAACCCTCGCATCACTTTTATTTTGACTCGTCACTTTTACTTGTATCTCCTCCCAAGTATGTATGCTATCATATGTATATGTTGAGGTTGAATCCGGTTGCTTCCCTTCCTTGTCGAATCAAACGGAAAGCCGCCCTAAGTGATGGCATTACTGGTCCATTTAACGAAACCTAGAATAAGTTAAAACCAAGTGTATGTGATCCGTAAATGTTTGTGCATTCGATTCGATTTCGAGTCTCGATATTACCTTGTTGAACGAAATGAAGTAGAGGATGAATGCATGGTTTTTCAAAAACATTCAAATGAAATTTTACGTGATCAGGTAAAGGAAAATTTTGCATGTGTGCGATATAAGCAAAAAATTTAACAAAAGTGACACATCTAACCCTAAAACAATGATAAATTACATGTTAGACCCTGAATTTTGCTATATTAACACTTTGAACCCTAAAACTATTATGAGTCGTCATATTAAATCCTAAATCATTATATTAAACATTTTAAACCCTAAAGTTAATTAAATTGTCATTGTAAACCTAAATTAGAAAACTAATTAAATCGGGAGAGTTACTAAATATAGAAACCTTCTAAATATGGCAGGTTACTAAATATAGAAAGTTTCTAAAAATAGAAGAAAACCCTAATTTGTCAATCTGAACAACAATAAGTACTGAATCAGAGATAACTTATGAAATGGTTCTTAAATAATAAGACGATCATTAATTCGTGTAGATTCGCTGAAGAAGGAGTAACTTCCGATCTATGTGTTTTCTGATGTGGTTTCAATTGCGGTATAAGGTACAGATATTCTGACCTTATCTCTTAAGGTTTCTCATGATTCGTACACATCTTTTGATATTAGTTTTGATTATGATATCTTTGATCTGAGCCTTCCTAGTATGGATTCCTTTGACTTATGCTCTAGTTGAACCTTTGCTATGCACCCTTAGAATTGTGAACCTTTGGCATTTGATCCTTTGATATGAACCTTTGCTTTGAACTTGTGATATGAACCTTTGACATTTGGACTTTGATTATGACTCTTTGATGACTTAGACATTTGACTTTGATATGATATGACATTTGAACCCTTCAGTTTGATACCCGAGCCAATTTGTTTCCTAGCCATGAAGGTAACATGGCCGTGTCATTGATGCACCAATGGCATGACTCTAGTGTAGTTGAGTGATGTTCCACACCGTCCCATTTTGATTATGATATGCGCACTTTATAATTGTTATGGTCAATATGATTTGTTCGGGGGCTTATGGATGCATCCTAGATTTGCTTTGTATATGATATGATATGATTTGATTTGGTGATTGATGCTGTGTGCAATACACGTCCTTCACATATTTGAGAGGTCGCTCCTCTATGGTTACTGAGGATACGCTATGATTATGATTTGATTTGTTTAGGCTCGGGTATTGATTACTGACCTTTCCTTACACTTTGATAAGCATTTGTCTATGCCTTCTGTTTCCCTAATGCACTATATGATATTCTTCGTTCCTTATCTTTTGCTTTGTTTGTATATATCTGTTCACTGGGCTTTTTAAGCTCAGCCGCATTTCTTTTCCTGCGGCAGGTTTTAGTTGGAAGCTGGGTTATGAGTGGAGAGTACTTTGGACTTAGAAGACTATACTTTGATAGCTATTCTGGATTAGAGATGACTAGAAGTGATTACATTTTTAGACTTAGCATTTATTGTTGTTCTCTTTTGTAACCTTGTATTTCAGAGTTTCCCTTTGTAACCTTTGAGATTCGTTTGTATTATTTAAGTCATATGCTTGTGTTTGCTTTCATATGTCACCATAACGTAATACTTTCACCCTTATCGGGTTGGGGTGTTACAATTATGGTATCAGAGCCCAGGCTGTGACTTGTAGTACATTAAACCTTGACCTGTGAAGTTTGGACCCTTAAGTTTCCACTGTAGGCGCTCATTAGACAACCTTTGAGAAATTGCTTTAAGATCTCCCCATAAGAACCTAAGTCATTACCGGTGATGAATGGGTAGACTAGGACATCTATGTAAGTAGCATTGCTTCCGCATCACTCTGATTCGTGCCTCTGCCTTTAGCTATGCCTTATAAGAACATTTGTTTCAGAAGCTAGAAAGTTTTGCAACCTAAGCTTAGTAACCAAGTAAGTTTGGAATACCTCGGGAACTACATGGATACCTTACACCATTTAAGTTTCATCTTCTGATTTTGATCTCCAATTCCGATCTGTTTGATAAACAGTTTGATACCTTTCCGACCATCCCGAAGGTCATTCAACCATAATGTGATTGACACATTCTGTGAATTCATTACTTATGCTGGATATAAATGTATCATATTATACTACTTAACTCTGCATAATCCATTACTACTCCTATGAGAACTCTGGTAATTATTAACCACGGATAAAGGAAGTTTGTTCCCTCCCTTTGAATGATGAACCTTGTCTGCCAACCAGTCCCTTTGGAAGGATATGATGTAAATACTATCTCAGTATGGATTTGTTAACTGAGCATGATGATGCTGATAACTGATATTCCATACATCTCACTTTTGACAGTTATACGATGTTCGCATTACCGATGATACACACCCTACCTGCCACTTATGCTAAGAAGCTAAACAGAATTCCAACACCTTGAACTGTTCGCTTATCTATCTCAACACTATGATGAACCATGTACTTGAACTTGATATATGAACTATCCGTCTGGTATGACAACCGTATTCGTTCTACGAATCCGTTTACTTTTGATATATTGGATTTTGAGGTCTTTTGGTTATGGATTGGCTGGCTCCTCATAAAGTTACCATAAAATACCGTATCTGATATGTGACCTTTAGCAATCTACTTTATCCTACTTTGTTATGATGGCTCTCAACCACTTAAATCTGTTAAGATTAATGTTTGCCATGGAAGTGCAGACTCCGATCTCATTTGACTGTCAAGTTTCTCCTGACACCTATTAGTATCCACCCTTGGAAGCTCTGGCATTGGAAGTATTTTGTTGTACGAAAATTTTCCGATGTTCTCTGATGAACCTCTTGGTATTCCCTCCAGCTTGGGAACTAGAGTTGGCATTGAACTGATCTCAGTTGACGAAACCATTGTGCCATCGAAGTTGAAGGAGCAGATGGAATATGATTTTGTTCACCCTAGTGTTTCTCTTGGGATGCTCCTGTTGGCTTATGAAGAAGAAAGAGAGAAGTATGCGATGGTGTATCGACTGTCGTGAACTTAACTGTATCACTATCCGTAATCGTTATCCATTTTCCGCGTATCAATGATTGATTTGGCCTACCTTTGAAACTACGTATCAGATGGCCTCTTTTTGGCTTTGAAGGACTGAAGAAACATCCACAAGAACTTCTAAGAAGGGGGTTAACTAATCGAGAGTAACCTCCGTGAAGTATTTCAGTTTTATTCGTGAAGGAGAAGGAAAGTGACGTGAAGTGTATGTAAAGTTTTCCCTAAGATGATTCCTGAAGCTACTTTTGTACTCGTTATAATCATTATGAGCTTTAATGATGCCAATTGTATTGGCTAATATGTCAACTATTCTTATGCATCTGATGAAATTATGTTTTCGCGAATGTTTGGATAAATTGTCATAGTATGACATTGTGTTGTGTTCAGAGACGAAAGGGGAACATGGAGATTATTTCTGTACTAAGTTAGAATGACCCTTTGTTCTGGAAGAGAAAATTTGATTGGCGTTCAAAGATCGTAATAGACACACATACCATGTATCCTGTGAAGACAGAGTTTCCCACATAAAGGACCAAGATTGAAGACCGTTATCGGAGTTAGAAACCTTGTAGAAGAGTAGTAGAAGATGTTCGCGACAGGCGTTACCGTGGAAGAAGCATATAAGAAGAAGAGAGAAACTGAGATGGGACTCGATTATACCTCATGCAGCACGTGGAGATTTCAGTTTGGGCATCAAGACAACCAGACCGTAGGAGACGAACTGTTCAACACATAACCTGGAGTCGACAGCAGCGGTGTTTACCTTAAAGCCTGGAAAACATTACTTGCAAGACAAACATGGTTGCGAACATAGAAGGAAAAATGATATCGAAATGACGAATTTTGAACTGGGCTAGAAAACCTGTCGAAGACACGCAATCTTGCTTCTTTATTCATTTTAGTTGTACTAAGATGAATTGATAGCAGAAGCAAATTTGCGGATGGAAAGATGCATAGTAATCATGGCAGAGATTCACGTTACTACACCACAAGTTCAAGAAGAGGTGCCGAAGGCCTGAAGGACCAGACTCAAGTTTATAATTCCTTATCACCGTATGATCAGATGGACAAGCGTAAACAGAATACCCGGACTTGGAATAAATTTTGAAATTTTGTATTTGAACGGACGAATTTTGAAGCAAACATTTGTGTTTGGAAGAGTTGATTCTGTGAAGGATAAAGCTATTGATGACGTAATTCACTTCCTCTTAACCTACTTAAGTTTCTGTTACCTGATGATAAGATCCTTTGAATGATTTAGGTTCTCTGTTAGTAATTCCGTCCTGTGTTCACTCTGCGTATGTTGGATGACGGTTTTAATATGATAACTTTAATGAATTGTGGGAGAATTGATGCTTTTGACGACAAGCTTCATTCAATGATACTTACTAGGTTCCGTTACGTTATCTATGCGATCTGTTTCTTTGATTTCGAATCCGTAGTGATGATTTGATTCGGACCAACCCTAGGAGGTAGAAGGACTGTTAGGTGATTAAGATAAGTTGCTTATTTCACGACTTGAGATAAAGTATGGTCATCATGAGGGCATATTTATATGATGCTAGTATTATGACGTCTGGAAAACGTGATAATACTTACATCATATAACGTGCACTTATTGTGATCATGTGATATTTTGAGGAGTGCCTTAGAAGCCTTAGAATTTCTGATATCTGATTGAGACTTTAGGTTCATTCTACCTATACGCTTAATCTGCCTTCACCGTTATACGATTTGATACGTTTGGATACTCGACACGCGTTTGCTGACCTCTGTACTTCCGATAAGAATCTTAGGTTCTGTTGTAGAGCTTTTTGCCGTTTGATGTTATCAAACAATCTGTTTTCTGTCTGTATGGATTCGATCTGTTACTATGAAGGAGTACACCTATGTTTTGCTATATATACGTCTCACATTCGATGAATCTGTTCATGATGATCTGTTATGAATTAAGATATGAGATTTTGGATTCTGAGAAAACAAGACCTGTCTGTTTATGAGAATACCTTTGAAAGGTTATATTGAAGACGAGACTATTTGAAAATCTGAAGAGTTAAGCATATTTATCACCCTTATATTTCTGCGATTCGGTACGTTCTCATCTGATTTGTCTAATCAAATTCCACAGACGATATATCCGTCAAATCCTACGTATTCCCTGTATCTCTTCGGAGAGAATACGATTATCATCTGTTACGTTTGGTATATTATTCTTTTGATCTGGATTCAGTATGGTATGTCTTTTCTGAGGAAGCCGAAGCTATTTTGATCAACAAGATAGAGTCATGAGAAACAAGTCATTCACATTTCCGTTCACGGTCCGTTGGTATTCCGTTTCGTTTCACTTCAATTTTCGAGGACGAAAATTTTCTTTTTAGAAGGGAAGAGTTGTAAAACCCTAAAATTCGGATTTCCATTTTTCGTAACTAATTTGAACTTTCACCCAAGCTTTGTAATAATTAATTAGACACCTAAAACTATATGCTATGTTATGTTAGTATATTAAATAAAGTTAACCTAAGTATTATGCCTAAATACAAGTTTATTATAAATTCAAACTTTCCTAACTATCTACAAAATTATTACACGTTTTCTTGGCCATGTACAATATACAATTCCACAAATGTAGCCATAATTCACGCCAATCAAAACACAATCAAAACACAATATTATAACTTTCCTTACTGACCAAAAATACGCTCCCTATTTCCCTATTAGTACTACACGTTTCCTGTTTTCTCTCCCATTCATTCGACTAATAAAACACACACAAGTGCTGCCATTCTCCTCTCTCAAGATCAAGGCTTCGAAGGGTTGCTGTGGGTACTGATCCGTGGGTTGTGATCGTGTCTTGTTCCTGTTCTATTTCTCTCTTCTTCTCGTACGTTAACAGCAGGTATAATCACCACACTCTTATTTTTTTTTGATCCATTCGACACACCTAACATGAATACTAATCTGAATTTCATGATAACTAAACCTAAACGTTAACATACTTATTTGATTTATTTATTTTGTTGTTCGATAATATACACGCCAAATTCACGTGTAAGCGCATGCGTAGTCGGGGGTGTGATCATGTTGTCTTATGGGTATGTCTCGCCTTGTATCTTTTGATTTGAATGGTTGAGTCTCGTTGATAACTGTTGGTCTAGTATGCAAGAGTTTTTGTAATATATATATAACACATAATCATATATATAAACACACATGATTACTTGTTAAATAAGGAGGGTCGAATGGAGTGTGTACAACGATGTGTGTCGAGTTGGGTCTAGACACGTTTCAAACCCGCTTAAACGAAGGACCATGGCTGTAGTTAACGAGGGTTTGGACTGGATAAAAACATTTGAGTCACGTTGCTTGTCAAGGGTTAACGACTATGTTCGTGTTGTGTGGGTCGAGTGTGTTTGGTCTCGTTATTTCTTTGTGTGGGTAGCGGGCTGTGTCGACTGGTGTGAATAAACCCAGGTTCATGTTGTCTAGTCGCTTATTGAATGGTGTTGGCTTGCCTTGTCACTGCCGTTTGAAAACCCTCGCATCACTTTTATTTTGACTCGTCACTTTTCCTTGTATCTCCTCCCAAGTATGTATGCTATCATATGTATATGTTGAGGTTGAATCCGGTTGCTTCCCTTCCTTGTCGAATCAAACGGAAAGCTGCCCTAAGTGATGGCATTACTGGTCCATTTAACGAAACCTAGAATAAGTTAAAACCAAGTGTATGTGATCCGTAAATGTTTGTGCATTCGAGTCGATTTCGGGTCTCGATATTACCTTGTTGAACGAAATGAAGTAGAGGATGAATGCATGGTTTTTCAAAAACATTCAAATGAAATTTTACGTGATCAGGTAAAGGAAAAATTTGCATGTGTGCGATATAAGCCAAAAATTTAACAAAAATGACACATCTAACCCTAAAACAATGATAAATTACATGTTAGACCCTGAATTTTGCTATATTAACACTTTGAACCCTAAAACTATTATGAGTCGTCATATTAAATCCTAAATCATTATATTAAACATATTAAACCCTAAAGTTAATTAAATTGTCATTGTAAACCTAAATTAGAAAACTAATTAAATCGGGAGAGTTACTAAATATAGAAACCTTCTAAATATGGCAGGTTGCTAAATATAGAAAGTTTCTAAAAATAGAAGAAAACCCTAATTTGTCAATCTGGACAACAATAAGTACTGAATCAAAGATAATTTATGAAATGGTTCTTAAATAATAAGACGATCATTAATTCGTGTAGATTCGCTGAAGAAGGAGTAACTTCCGATCTATGTGTTTTCTGATGTGGTTTCAATTGCGGTATAAGGTACAGATATTCTGACCTTATCTCTTAAGGTTTCTCATGATTCGTACACATCTTTTGATATTATTTTTGATTATGATATCTTTGATCTGAGCCTTCCTAGTATGGCTTCCTTTGACTTATGCTCTAGTTGAACCTTTGCTATGCACCCTTAGAATTGTGAACCTTTGGCATTTGAACCTTTGATATGAACCTTTGCTTTGAACCTGTGATATGAACCTTTGACATTTGGACTTTGATTATGACTCTTTGATGACTTAGACATTTGACTTTGATATGATATGACATTTGAACCCTTCAGTTTGATACCCGAGCCAATTTGTTTCCTAGCCATGAAGGTAACATGGCCGTGTCATTGATGCACCAATGGCATGACTCTAGTGTGGTTGAGTGATGTTCCACACCGTCCCATTTTGATTATGATATGCGCACTTTATAATTGTTATGGCCAATATGATTTGTTCGGGGGCGTATGGATGCATCCTAGATTTGCTTTGTATATGATATGATATGATTTGATTTGGTGATTGATGTTGTGTGCAATACACGTCCTTCACATATTTGAGAGGTCGCTCCTCTATGGTTACTGATGATACGCTATGATTATGATTTGATTTGTTTGGGCTCGGGGATTGATTACTGACCTTTCCTTACACTTTGATAAGCATTTGTCTATGCCTTCTGTTTCCCCAATGCACTATATGATATTCTTCGGTCCTTATCTTTTGCTTTGTTTTTATATATCTGTTCACCGGGCTTTTTAAGCTCAGCCGTATTTCTTTTCCTGCGGCAGGTTTTAGTTGGAAGCTGGGTTATGAATGGAGAGTACTTTGGACTTAGAAGACTATACTTTGATAGCTATTCTGGATTAGAGATGACTAGAAGTGATTACATTTTTAGACTTAGTATTTATTGTTGTTCTCTTTTGTAACCTTGTATTTCAGAGTTTCCCTTTGTATCCTTTGAGATTCGTTTGTATTATTTAAGTCATATGCTTGTGTTTGCTTTGATATGTCACCATAACGTAATACTTCTACCCTTATCGGGTTGGTGTGTTACAGTCTTTCTGGAAGGATTTCTTTTCTTCTCGAAGTTGTCTAACAAACTTTCCTCGTCTTCTAAAGAACTTCTTGATATCTCTTACGGCCATGGCATACTCTTCATCTTTGCTATCTGAACTAGACTCTTCATCATCACTTGACTCTACCCTAGCTTTTAAGGCAATGGACTTGATCTTTTCCTTTTTGCCTTTGACTATTTTTGAATCTTTCTCCATCACTATCTCATGAACTTTGAGATTTTCTATGAGCTCGTCAAATGGTATGCTTGAAAGATCCTTGGATTCTTCAATGGCCGTCACCTTTGCTTTCCACTTCGGATGAAGTGCTCTAAGAAATTTTCTGACAAAGTTCTTACTAGAAAAAGAATCGTCAAGTGCTTTAAGAGAAGTAACAATAGTATTAAACCTAGAAAATGCACTATCAATGGTCTCATCTTCAGGGATAACAAATTGTTCATATTGTTGAACAAGAAGATCAATTTTGTTATCCTTTACTTGTGAGTTCCCTTGATGAGTGATAATTAAGGATTCCCAAATATCTTTAGCGGTTTTACACATAAATACTCTTTCATATTCTTTCCTAGGTAAAGCATTATAAAGCATCATTTTAGCTTCATTATTTTTGGCAATTAATTTCTTTTGCTCATCACTGTGACGAGTAAGAGAAGTATCCTCATCCCGACCGCTTGATATATCCTTAATTATAGGTTTATGGTCACCTTCTACAATGATGTACCATAGATCTATATCATTTGACTTCACATAAGTTTCAAAGCGATTTTTCCAATATATAAAACTATTTGCTTCAAATAGTGGTGGTCTTTGCATAGATTGCCCTTCTTTGTAGTTTTCAAAATCCATTGATCGTTTCAAGTTTTAAAATACAATATATTTTGAAAATCTTGAGTAACGTAGCTCTGATGCCAATTGTGAAAAACTAGAAGTGGGGTTTAAAAGTTTTTACTGTTTTTAAAATTAATTTGCTTTGAATACTTAACATGATTTCAACTAAATGTAAACAATCAAACAATATAAAGTAAAGCAAGAAAGGAAAGAAACAATCAAACCACAACACGGATGTTTATAGTGGTTCAGTCTACAAGGACTCTCTTCCTTGCCCTACTCCACTCCTCGAGCCTCTAACTCGAGAGTTTTTCTTCACTAAGAAACAAGCTCCCTTCTAGGCGGAGAAAAACCTTTACACGTCGCTTACTCTTTATCCGGTACAAAGCTAAATACCGAGTTCTAGTTCAAGGTAGAACCAACCTGACGTCGCTTACACTTTTTTCGGCACTAAGCTAGATACTGAGTTCTTTACAAAGGTACAACCACTGCCGACACCCTATGTGTTTTGAGGACTAAAACACTAACCGATCACTACTGAATGTTTGGTATAACAATGATGTGTGAACTACAACTAAATCACACAGTATCTATTCTAACAGGTTTACAACAGTATGTTGAACCTTGATGCTTGATCTCTTTGCTACAAAAGAAAGATCACTACAAATGAAATGAATGAATGGATAGGTTAGTAATATATGAAAGAATGTATATGTAATTTATGCTATATGAGTGACGAGTGAACTTGAATGATCAGCTTGCTATTTATAGGCAAACTGATCAAATAGTCCACGGATTTGGCGGAACCAATTCCAGGGGTCCGCCCTTTATGCTGTTTGGTTCCGCCGGGACCTGACAGCTATATCTTTACAAATCTTTCCATATCTTGCCAAGATCTTACACAATCCAATTCTTTGCTTGAAGATCTTTCCAAAATATTTACTAAATCTACAAGATATCCTAAATATATCCAAATGATGTATGCAATGATGTCATGAACATATTTCCATTTTAAGAATTAAAATGTAAATAATGTAAATGTATATAAGTATGTAACATGTATCCTAGTGATCATGTAGCATGTATATGATGAGTTTTAAAAGCTTATTACTATAAATGTAAAAGACTTTAACTTATATTTATGCTCTGCTAGAGATAAACTTTATAATTGTCATTAACAAAATATAGCAAAGATCGTAAAATATAAATAACGTTTTTAGGACGATATTTGTATTAACAGAACTGATGACATTGATGTATCAGAGGTCTCTGATGAGGCTGTGGTTCAACAATCTGAACATGAGCTCAGAAAGAGCAAAATGATCAGGACTCCAAAGTCATTTGGACATGAGTTTCAATTATACTTAATTTAATGTACAAAGGATGAGGTCTCTGACCAACACTCCTATTGCTTTAATGTTGAGGATGATCCCAAAACATTTGATAAAGCAATGAAGTCCCAGGATGTTGCTTTCTAGAAAGAAGAAATAAATGATGAAATGGACTCCATCATGGGCAACAACACTTGGGTGTTGGCTGATCTGCCTCCTGGTTGCAAACCTTTGGGTTGCAAATGGATTTTCAAAAGGGAAATGAAGGTAGATGGAACTATTGAAAAGTTCAAGGCTAGACTAGTCATTTAGGGCTTTAAACAAAAGTCAAGGATAGACTATTTTGATACTTATGCCCCTGTGGCACGTATCAGTACCATAAGATTACTGATTGCTTTGGCATCAATTCACAATATGATTATTCATCAGATGGATGTGAAGACAGCTTTCTTGAATGGTGAATTGGATGAGGAGGTTTATATGAACCAACCTCAGGGCTTCATCATGCCTTGCAATGAAAACAAGGTCTGTAAACTGATTAAGTCTCTCTATGGACTAAAACAGGCATCTAAGCAATGGCATCAAAAATTTGATGAAGTGGTTTTGTCTAGTGGTTATTTACTTAATCAATCTGACAAATGTGTATATAGCAAATTTGATGAATCTGGTAAAGGAGTCATCATTTGTCTATATGTTGATGACATGCTGATCTTTGGCACTGACCAAAATCAGGTTGACCTGACAAAGGAATTTTTGTCATCAAGGTTCTCTATGAAGGACATGGGGGAGGCTGATGTTATCCTTGGTATAAGGATCAAACATGAGAGTAAGGGAATTTCTATCACTCAGTCTCATTATATTGAGAAGGTTCTGAGGAAATTCAACCACTCTGATTGTACTCCAGTGAGTACACCTATGGATACAACTGAGAAGCTAATGCCTAATACTGGCAAAGTTGTATCTCAACTTGAGTATTCTAGGGTGATTGGCTGCCTGGTGTATGCCATGACTTGTACAAGATCTGATATTGCTTTTGCAGTGGGGAAACTGAGCATGTATACTAGTAATCCTAGTGCTCAGCACTGGCAAGCAATTCAAAGGGTACTGAAGTATTTGAAGAAAACTATGGATTATAGTCTCTAATATACTGGTTATCCTTTAGTATTAGAATGGTACACTAATGCAAGTTGGATCAGTAACACTGAAGATAATTCGTCTACCAGTGGCTGGGTATTCCTACTTGCTGGAGGTGCAATTTCTTGGGCATCCAATAAGCAAACTTGCATCACCAGTTCAACAATGGAATATGAATTTGTGGCTTTAGTAGTTGTTGGTAAAGAGGCTGAATGATTGAAAAACTTGCTTCTTGAGATTCCATTGTGGCCTAAACCTATAGCACCTATTTCTATCCGTTGTGATAGTGCTACTACATTGGCAAAGGCTTATAGTCAGATGTACAATGGGAAGTCTAGACACTTAGGTGTCAGGCATAGCATGATTCGTGAGCTTATCATGAATGAGGTGGTATCTATATAGTTTGTTAGATCTCAACAAAACTTAGCTGATCACTTGACGAAGGGATTGGCTAGAGACTTGGTTATAAAGTCTGCAAATGGGATGAGATTAAAGTCCAACTTAGTCACTGAATGCTAAGACACCCAACTCCCTCCTGAGGAAACTTGGGAGCTGAGTTCAATGTGGAAAGCTGAACATTCAGTGGACTGGAGCACATGTTTTACAATCATCCCAAGATTGTGCTCGGAACCTGTTGAAAAGGAGGATGAAGTATTTACTTCTTAATAGTTAATTTCTTTGAAATAGTGCTTGGCAGGAGCATGAATAAAGAGAAACCACCTATGTGAATGTTGAAGTTTTGCCGCTTTAGGGAGCTTAGGACTTTTGGCTCTTACAACATTTATGAATTGGATATGGACACATGGCTTGTAAAGTGTCAGGAGCATTTAAGTGTTTGAAAACTTGTGCGTATTTTATCTTCAGATATTCAAATGGGTTGAAGGGTTCAATTCTTAGAACACCCTGATTCTTGAATATTTGAACGTGTAATGTACTAAGATGGAAATTCAATCCTCATGATATTTTCGTTTATGCACTTGTTTTGTTTAATGGTTTATTTTCATGCAAAGGAAGTGAACTAAATTTGGGGAGGATTGTTGGAAAATTTAGTGCACTTGAGGGATCAGTTCACACCTGGTAATGTGTCAGGAGGTACGGAGTGTACACCCATCAGGTCCCTGACTACCCTGACTCAAATAGTGGTTAGGAGTAACTCATCAGAAGGTTTAATCCTTCACTGAGTTACTACTACTAGTACTAAGTTAGTACTGCTGGAGCATCGTTAATACTGCTAGTACTTTGTTAGTACTGTTGAATTAGTACTGCTGGTATAAGTATGTAACTACTTTGACCTATTCAAGTGGCAGTTAAAACTGCACTTATGACCACGTTTAATCGGTCATGTAACCACTATTTTTGCTATAATGGAGATAATTATTATGCGATTAATGGGCCGATTAATCCTCATAATTCCATTTGACTAGCTGTGAGTACTTTCCTATATATAGGAAATCAATCAAGCATGAAATATATATACAGAAAATATAAACACTTGGATGCGCAAGGGTTATTGATTTGTGCCTAATTCAATTACAAACATTTGGTCTTATCTCAAGTAGATATTTGTGATACCCAGGCAATAGGGTCGAATAGTTTACTTTGGAAAGTGATAACACGATTCCAAGTGATATCTGATAACCATTCATTGGTACGTAATTAGGTCATTAATTATCTTCACCATGTTCTGGGCTAACCAACAACCAACACCTTAATCTGTTGTAACATACAATATGAATGTATTATCTAAATCCTACCTACTTTTGGGGTAGAAACACCAAGGTAGATACATCATGCATTATACATGGTTGAATCATTTTTATTCGGAAACTTATTGAATTAAAATAGAAGTTACGTATGGATACGAGTCCTTTATACCAATATGTGTTTCGCATCGATCGACTGAAAGTGTTGTAAACGTTCCAGTACGTTGGAATGGACGAGCATGAATATGTATGAAGCATGCGTATGCATGTCTTAAAATTGACAAATTAAGAATATTGTTGTCGATGATTTTTGTGTATCACTTATATTTTATATAATTGTAATTTACTTGAAATCAAATGCTTAATCAGACTTAGCTTAAAGTCGAGTTAGGAGGTGCGTAAAATGCATCACGTGCCTACCAACAAATTCATCACTATACATCACACTCCAAATAACAACAACAATACCCAGTCTCGTTAAAAACAGACAAGACAAGGTGTAGATAGTCACGCCTCAACTCGAGGTTAAAGGGACCCACAAAAATACCAACTCACTAATAAAAAATAGATAATAAAGTGATGTTTAAATAATAATAATAATATGGGATATGGGTTCCTCCTCTTCTCTTTCTCTTCTTTTGGGGAACTTGAAAAGGACGCTGTGACTTTATTGAAGCGTATTCGAAAGTTTTCGATGACTCAAGACATTGGAGCACGTGCCGCTGCTCATATTTTTAGTAGGATTAACTTTTCTATAGCTAGAGGAGTGGGAGCCCAATTAGTATCTCGGCTCTCTACTAACTTCTTGTCCTATATGTTTCTAATAAAGTGATTTTTATAATAATAATAATAATAATAATAATAAACAAATGGGGCGAATGGCACCAACCATTGCACCCACTATTTTACCAACAACGGACGAATGGCTAGATAGGTGGTGTGGCAACGGCATGTTGTTGGGCGAATGGGACCAGAAACAGTTCCACACCGAGCTCTCTAAAAGATTAAAAGAAAATACATGATATAAATGAACTTTGCAATATCTCTAAACAAAGGAGCTAAAATAGTACTATTCATGTTTGACCCGCATCGTCTAATGAAGAACAAATGTTTCAGAAGCAGCTGCTATAAAGTCATCACCTAAGTCTAGTAGTTACAAATACTTATTCAATCCAATGCTTCTAGTTTTGAATGTTTGAGCCATGGTTTGAGGAGTTAGTATAATTTGACTGTTTTTCTTTTATTATACCATCTCATCGGATCATTGTCTCAAACATTTATAAACTACAATCTTCAATACAACTTTTTTGTCATAATTTAGGTACTACGATGCTTCTACTTTTCAATTTTTTGGGGCATCTGTTGATGGCTTATTATGGTTTCACCGTAGTTGTAGATTATAACTGTTTAAGATTTACAAAATGTTAAAAACCTCACTATATCAAGTGTCGTAAAGTTATGTCATTTTCACACGTATGTGCGGATATTAACTTTCTTTTTATGCAAAAACAAGTTATTTGCTTCATAATAACTTCAACAAACTTTAAGGATATCTTTTTGGAAGATTATTAGGAACCATATCATGCACATGTTTTATAACCTCTTGAACTATATTTTTAAAACTCATATCATCAATTTACACAATACTTTCGATGATGTTAATTGACCATATCAATTTTTAGTATATTTGTAATCGAGTTTATTTTTTTTTCTAAGCAAGTACTTGAGGTTACTAACGGCTTACTTTTGAAAGCATCCATAGATAAGCTTTTCCTCATTTTTGAAAGCATCCAAAAAGTTTCACACCGCTCCGCACCAAAATCTCTTTAGAAAACAAAAAAAATTATAAGAGTATACATTTATGTCCCACATCGACTGGTTGAGAACAAATGTTCCATAAGAAGATGCTATAAATTGATCACCTAAGCCTTCAAATTAACATAACTTATTCACTCCACAATAATAGCTTTTCTAGTTTTGAATGTTTGGAGCAGCTTTTAATAAGCTGGTATAATTTGTTTTATTTTTATTATATATAACTTGTTAAAACATGCTTCTAACATTTATAGACTACAATAGTCGAAATAAAATGTGACATTTATAATCTACAATTTTCAATTCAAGCTTTTCCTTAATAGTTTAGTCTATTTTTCCTAGCCGTCAGCATGTATATTTACCCATTGAAGGTAAAAGGTGAAGAGTAATTTAGTTCATGGATGTCATGAGCCGCTATAGTCATGTAGCAGTTTAAGTAATTATTGCCATTGATTTTTTTTTATTTTTATTATTTTTTTTACTGTTTGCTTGTGCGGTTGAAGAACTTTCACAGCAACATATGTAGTAGCTTTACATATTGGGATGTAATAACCGCACCCTCCCTAGAAAAACTAGGGAGGGCTTTTTGCAGTTTTTTTGTCATTGTCAGTTTTTTTGTTCTTTTTTTCCTGTTTTTGTCCTTTGCTGTCTTTTTTTTTTTTTTTTTTTTTTTTTCACCAAAGTTAAAGTAATGTTTTTTTTTTTTTAAGTAATTTTTTTTTTTTTTTTTGTCTTTGTATTTTTTTGTCCATTGTCCAAGTGCAGATTTTTTGTCCAAGTGCACCAAGTGCAGATTACACAAAAGTAACACAAATTAAGTACAGATTCCATTGTCCAAGTGCACCAAGTGCAGATTACACAAAAGTAACACAAATTAAGTACCAAGTGCAGATTACACAAAAGTGAAACACAAAGTTAAAAGTGCAGATTCCACACAACACAAACTGCAGATTTCGTCATCGCCTTATAGGCTCAGATTTTTAGAAAAAAAATGTAGATTTTTAGCAAGGCTCGGATTCGAAGGTTGCAAAGTGATAAAATATCACTTTGCCATGCCATTCGATTTTGAAGGCTGCAAAGTGATAAAAATATCACTTTGCCATGCCATTCGGTTTTCGTCATCGCCTTATAACCAAAAGTGAAACACAAAGTTAAAACCATTGTCCAAGTGCAGATTCCACACAACTGCACACAAATAGGGGGGGCCTGGATATCACAGATCCACAAAAGCAGATTCCACAATCCACAAAAGCAGATATCACAGATTGTTAACACAATCCACAATCACAAATTGATACAAGCATGTCGCAAAACAGTAAGATTCCCAAACTGCATGCCCGTAAAAAACAAACAAGCCCAACAGTAAGATTCCCAAACTGCAGCTTTGCTCGATTATAAACAAAGCTCAATCACAAGCAAAGCTCACAACAAACACTACAACCATATCAAAAACAACCACAGAACCACAAACACTACAACCATATCAACAACCACCACAGAACCACCAACTAGAATCCACCAACACATAATCAACCACCACAGAACCACCACAGAACCACCAACCATAATCCACCATCACATAATCACCCACCACAGAACCACCAACCATAATCCACCATCAAATAATCACCCAACACAGAACCACCAACCATAATCCACCATCAAATATTCACCCACAACAGAACCACCAACCATAATCCCATTCAGAAAAATAACCGTGGACGACCGAGCGCAAAGGACAAAAAGGGCAAGGCTACACAAGTCCCGGACTTGAATGAAGTCCCGGACTTGAATGAAGTACCAATCGTAGATCACCGCAGAAGTACAAATTCAAGATCTACAAAAGTCCCGAACTTGCGGAGAGAACCTCCAAGACATAGTTCTTACACGGGTGATAGTCTACGCCACAGATCATATGTTGGAGATAATGTGAGCAATGGTTTAATTGAGCATATTCCACAGCTTTTCCGTCCATACGTAATAAGTATACATAATGTGGATGGTGATGGAAATTGTGGGTTTCGGTGCATTGCCCACATTCTTGCTCAAAACGAAAATAGGTGGGCCGATGTGAGACGTATGTTACTGCGAGAGTTAGACAGTTATCCAAATATTCAAACTTACATACGTATGTGGGGGCAAATTGACTATGACCATCTTCGCCATACAATAAACTGGTTCGATGGAGGTGCACCTAGAGGTCGCTGGATGTTGATGCCAAACACAGGGCTGGTTCTCGCTTCAACGATCCACCGACCTGTTGCATTTATATCCGAGCATGGTTCGAACACATGTTTTCCGCTTTTTTCCGGGCCAAACGTATCACCACGAACCGACCCTCTTGTGATTGCCCGTATGGGGGATTTGGACTATGCTCACTTCATTGTACCGACGCTAGACCCAAATTCTCCACTTCCGCGTAACCACCCACAATGGAGGTATTTCAGACAGCCAGTTGCAGCCGCATGGGAAACTTTATATGAACATCGACTAATGCAGTAAATAATTATACATACAAACCATTGTAAATGATTACTGATTTATGTTGTAAATAATTATACCGACAAAACATTGTAAATAATTATTGATTTATGTTGTAAATAATTATACAGACAAAACATTGTGAATGATTACTGATTTATGTTGTAAATAACTGTTTTTATTATATCGTAAATGATTGAAAATTTATTAAAATTAATAATAACATTATTGATTGATGTTGTAAATTATTATGCAAATTCTTTGGCCAGGTGGAACGAAGAAATCCTTTCTGGTGTCGATGTGATAGAGGATTCATTAAAGAACGGAAATCCAGGAAAGAAGGTAGCCGTGGGCGACTGTATTATGCATGTCCTCTTTCAGTGGTAAATAATCATACGTTTTGCTCAGTTATGTAAATAATTTGTCTGTTAAAAATACATTTCTTATAATTTTCTTAACATGTAACAGCCAGGTACAACAGACTATGGGTGTCGATACTTTATGTGGAAAGATGAATTTGAAAACACGTACTTTAATCAAGCCTCATCTTCAACGCAGTGCTCAAACTGCGTTGCTAAAGATAATGAGATCAAGCTGTTGAAGACAAGAATAAAGACGCTGGAGATGGAGTTAGAATTGGCAAGGAATCCTGAGGATCACGCTTGTCAGTCGGGTGCAAGGCTCCATGATCTTTTGAATGAAATGAATAATCTTCATATGTCGTAGATGATGTTGTTTTTAAATAATGTGTTAACGTTGTTGTTTAATTGAATGATAACATTTGTTGTTATAGTCGTTTAATGTGGTAACGTTTAACGTTATACATTACGTGAATTAAATTAGATATAATACATTACATAAACAAAACAAAAAAAAAAACAACAAAAAAAAAAAAAAAAAAAAAAATAACCGACAAAAAAGGACAAAAGAAGAAAAAAATAATAATAAAGTACACCTAATTTTTGTAGGGAGGGCGTGGATAAAATTATAGGGAGGGCGTGGATATCATGGGCCTACATATTCTTTCGGCATAGTTGTAGACTTAAAGATGTGAAAGATTGACATAATGTTTAAGCTTGTGCTACTTGACTGATTTGGAATATAAACCACACATTTACATTTAGCAATGAGGCTTTTACATGTTTGAGGGGATATAAATGTACCAGAAATTAATTGCCAAACCTCAATTCAACACCAAAATCTTCATCCTTCTTTGGAGCAACGAAGGCACCCTTCTCATTGTCCCTAAATACCCTCGATTAAGTTTCTCGATCTATACAGCATAGAACCTAGCCCCATGTCGGGCGCGTTGCCAAAAGCTTTCTTGGTTAAGACCCATCGGCTCAAGTATGTCATCAACGGGTCCCTAGTTTGAAATAGGGGATAATTTATTCGTTTAACATAGAAACATTTCTTATAGCAACCGGTTTTGACCCCTCCAAAGTCGATGTAAACGATATTCTTTCTACAGAAGTATACAGTGTTCATACTAAATGACGAAATTGATAACTTATATGTACGCTGCAAGTCAAAAGACAACGACAGCGATTGGCAACTTATGTACCTCCGAGGTCGTTGTCTCTTGACTTGCAGCGTACATATAAGTTATCAATTTTGTCATTTAGTATGGACACTGTATACTTCTGTAGAAAGAATTCGTTTACATCGACTTTGGCGGGGTCAGAACCTTGCTATAAGAAACGTTTCTATGTTCTAGACGAATAAATTATCCTCTGTTTCAAACTACTGTTTGAAAAAAAACTTGAATGTATAGAGAAATTGATTTATTTTGAATTTGGTATGCTCAAGGTACGTTCCAACGTGGAAATCGTTCAAACAATCCAACAATAAAACGCCTTCCCCATGAAATACCGTGTCACAAGTTAATGCAGTAGAGAAGAGAAACCAGTAGGAAACAAATATAGGAAGAACCGCACCGTTATTAGTCACAGCTTGAACCGCGTCCATATTTATCATCTTTACAAACCTATTACACCAGAAAAAAGTACACATGTTGAGAATTACTACAAGCTGGTTTCGGTATCTGGTGTAAAACATCTCTAATAAAAACATGTGAGTAGACGATGAGTTGAAAGAGATTGAAGACTGTTTAGCTGTTTGGTTTCATAATTCCATATATGAAAGAAGTGATTCCCTTTTTATAGTTCCCAAAAGTTAAAATGTTCTATGTACCTTAATCTGTTGTAACATACAATATGAATGTATTACCTAAATAATCCTACCTACTTTTGGGGTAGAAACACCAACTAAGGTAGATAAATCATGCATAATACATGGTTGAATTTGAATCATTTTTATTCGGAAACTTATTTTTGAATTAAAATAGAAGTTATGTATGGATACGAGTCCTTTATACCAATATGTGTTTCGCATCAATCGACTTAAAGTGTTGTAAACGTTCCAGTACATTGGAATGGACGAGCATGAATATGTATGAAGCATGCATATGCATGTCTTAAAATTGACAAATTAAGAATATTGTTGTCGATGATTTTAGTGTATCACTTATATTTTATATAATTGTGATTTACTTGAGATCAAAGACTTAATCAGCAGTGGCGAAACTCGAATGGATTCAGTGGGGGGTCGGGATCTAATATACCGAAATTTCACAATTAAAATGGGGGTCGAAATCGAATATACCGAAATTTTTCTACACGAAAACTATATACCCCTTGTTAATCAGGTTTAGCTTACAGTCGAGTTAGGAGGTGCGTAAAACGCATCACGTGCCTACCAACAAATTCATCAATATACATCACAATCCAAATAACAACAACAACAACAACAACAATACCCGGTCTTGCTAAAAACATACAAGACAAGATGTAGACAGTCACGCCTCTACTCGAGTTTAAAAGGATTTCTAAACTAAACATGAGTGTCTACATCCTGTATGTCCTGTTTCTGCAAGGTTGGGTATTCTTGTTGGATAGACAGGATATAGACAGTCACGCCCCAACTCGAGTGTAAGACAAATAACACATGTTGTTATGTTATAAAAATAGCATGTAACAATTTTGTCTAGCGTTTAAAAGGATATCTTTTTGGATTCTGTCTTCGTATTTTGAGAGGTATGCTTCCATTGCCACTGCTTTCTTGATTTCTTTCTTGCTCAATAGATTTTTGTTAGAGTAAACTCCAAAATACATCCTCGTGGTTTGCCAAATTTCGCACCATACATCCAAATTTTTTTTTTCTAACATATACATCCACCGTTAGTAAAAGTTAAACACAATACATCCACGAGGACGAACGGTGCAAACATTGTGTCGTTAAGTTGGACACGTGGCAGTTATCTTTTTTAGGCAAGGGTAATTTAGTCCTTTTATTCACACCTACTCTCACACACCATTCTTTTAATACATTCTCAGTCAAACACAATTCTTAAACACAAATCTAAAAATCATGATTCACTGCATCTATAAACACAAATCAAACCCAAATCATTCACTAGATCTATAAACACAAATCATTCACTGGATCTATAAACACATAGCATAAACACAAATCATTCACTGGATCTATAAACACAAATCATAAACACAAATCATTCACTCAAACCCAAATCACTTTCTTGATTTAATCCAAATCAACAACACAACAAAAATCCTTTATGTTCTTTTCTTAACAAAGCCGAGCACAAACAACACTCATTGGTTCTTCAACAGGTTTGAAATCATTCTTTATTTTCGGATATAAACAAGAAGCAAAGCTTCGATATGTATATGTTTGACTTTTACTTTTTCTTTTCTTTTGAATCGGATAGAAAGAAAAAGCTTCGATATGTATATTTTTAGAGAAAATGATTTTGTTAGCAAAGCTTTCTTTTTCTTTTCTTCGGATATAAATAAGAAGCTGATGTATATTTTTGAAATGTTCAGGTCTTCAAAAATTGGATCGGAAAACTATTTGGCATATAAGGAAGAAATGATGTATATTTTCGGATAGAAAGAAAAAAAAAGAGAATAACATACATGTTATTTTTCTTTTCTTTTGAATCGGATAAAAAAGAAGCTAAGTCTTCAAAAATTGGATCTGTGATGATATTCTTTCGTGTTCTTGATCTTTAAGGTCATGAAGTTGTTGTACCACACAAAACGAAAGAAAAACTGAGATCTTTGGTTGTAATTATTTTCATTTCGAATCACAGTAGGCATATGAGATGAAGTTGTGGTATAGTTTTAGATTTGAGGTGGATGGGATTATGATAGATGTTGGATTGGATGATGTTTTTGGTGGATTCGCTCTTCTCTTCATCTTCTCTATCTGTTTTTTTTTGTTAATTATTCAGTGGCTTATGAATGTAGGACTGATGATGTTGAAGTTGTGAGGTGATGGTTTTGGTTATGTCAAGATGTAGGATTGATGATTATCTTTGTGTTTGAATGATTTAGGATCGATGATGTGTTTTTCTGGATTTGTGTTTGATTCTGAGTTGAGTGTTTGTGTTTGATTCTGGTATTTCATTTTTTTTTTTTTTTTTTTTTTTTTTTTTTTTTTTTTTTTTTGTGTTTGATTCTGGGTTTGTTGTTTGTGTTTGTGTTGTTTGATTATAGAAGAAAAAGAGTGAGTAGGTGTGAATAAAAGGACTAAATTACCCTTGTTTAAAAGAGATAACTGCCACGTGTCCAACTTAACGACACAATGTTTGCACCGTTCGTCCTCGTGGATGTATTGTGTTTAACTTTTACTAACGGTGGATGTATATGTTAGTTTTTTTTTTTGATGTATGGTGCGAAATTTGGCAAACCACGGGGATGTATTTTGGAGTTTACTCTTTTTGTTAATTTCAAGATTGATGATTTCTTGCTCATAAGGCCATCTATTCTAATCTAATATGGGCCTTTTAAATGCTTCCAATACAAAGCCCACTTAACGTATTGGGAGGTTCGGTTTAGCTATATTTTTCATCGGTAAACGGTAAATGTAGTAGCTTACCTTTTGACCAACTAATAAACGGGCTTGTGATATAATTACAGACATGAACCGGGTAGAGCTATTTTTGAGAAGGTTTGTGTGACCATGTCAAATTTGTTTGCATCCAGTGAGAATTGAGACATGTAACAAATTAGTGATGATAATTACAAAGCTCTTTACCACTAAACCCCCTGAGTAAATATAAAGTAATCGATTTTTTAAATAGTGTTAGATCAGATTGCTTTGTAAATGTTACGATAACACTTGGACAGTTCCTTACATGGTTACGGAAAAATGTTTTACGTGTTATAAACTAACAAATAAGCAAAATGTAATGTTAAGTTACAATTTTATTTTTCTTGCAAAAACTAGATATTAATTGCATAACTTGAAAGATACACCACGACCTTTAAGATAAATCCTGACACCCTTTAACTCTAAACCTTGGGTGGCTATATCTGATACCTCCCGAATTAACTACATAAACTTGGGTACTTAGACTTGAATATGCTACAAATTGAGCATCAAGGAGTAGTAATTCAATGTTACCTAAGCTTCCATTTTATGAAGGTTGATTTATATAATACAACTATACAAGTTGATAATTGGGCTTTTAATATGGGCTTTTTTATGGGGTTTAGATGGAATGAAGAGCCCGGATAAAATTGGATAGTAATTACAAATGTTTAGATGTTTGATTTACGGATACCATAGTTGTTAAGATCCCGATTATGATCTTAGGATCTTACGATTTTGCGATTCTACAAAACAAAAAAGATCCGGATCCTACGTAGGATCTTAACAAGCTTAAGATCTTATAGGATCCCGATCTTGACCATAGGATCTTAAGATCTACTCCGAACCGATTTTACTTTTCTCGAACCTTAAACTAAAAAACTACAAATTTATGATTTATGTTTTTATATAATTTAAAAACAACATGTAATTCTTCTTAAACATTTCATATTCATAATTTAGGACAATATTTTCATGAAATATTCATATAATTTCATGTTTATAATATATAATAATTTGTAGATTTAAATAATATTACAAAGATTATTAAAAAATAGCATTATAGTAGGATCTTAAGATCCCGATCCGATCTTACGATCACGATCATGCAAAGACGAAAACGATCCTAGGTAGGATCCCGATCTTGAAAACCTTATTGGATACAACTTTTTTGTTTATTATTTTTGCTAAAGTGAGCAATTAAATTAAACAAGGAAAAAGCACCCGGCGGTATTTTATTATTATTATTATTATTTTATTTTTTTTAATTTCCTATATACGTTTGCTATGTCTTTACGCCTGACTTATGTTGGATTAACGTACAAAAGCATTTATTGTCGGAAGCCTTACACTTGGATCCATAAGAGCATTAGGTATCATGGTGATGAACTCAAATAAGTACATTTTATTACCGTCATTTATCCTATTTTATTTGACTTGTTTTATTATATTATCTGTGAGAATTGATACGTTAATGTTTACTTTTGTAATTCTCAGGTAAAAACAAGTATTATGTGAAACTTGGCGATTTTGGACTAATTATGGAGCAAAACAAGCAAGAAGTTAAGAGTCTACTGAAATGTGCAAGATCAAGACCATTCTGCTCCAGATACGCCGCATCCTTCTTATTATATACGGCGCATCACTATCAAGATTTCACAAGATATTATCCAAGACAGCAAGGACATGCACCGCATCTAAGAATGGAGTTACGCCGCATCTTCTGGCGGTGTACGAATATTCCTGAATATATTAATCTTGGACCCCACGCGAAGTTAAGTCAATGCGCCGCATCTACTTATTAGATGCGCCGCATCTACTTATTAGATGCGCCGCATCTAGCCCTCAGACAGAAACTATAAATACCCCAAGGCCAGACGAATTTCAGAGACTTTGAGACTTTTGGGTACATACGAAGTACGAGAAGACAGAAGCCCTAGGTCGAATTCAGTCGAAGTAGCATCACAAGACACACCTTGAACAAATATACGAGAGCTGTAAGAAGGTCCTGCATGTATTCAATTCATTAAGTAGTTTTGTTTTATTGTATTAGTACACTTTAATTGGTCAGGATTGATGGGCTTGTGTTATGTTATCATTCACTTCAACTCCCCTTAAAATTGCTTTCCCATTAATTAAAGTTTATATGTTGATGTCTTTGGTGACTTTTATTAGTGCATTGATAACCTCTGTGTCTAGCTGAGCATTGCTTGGGTCGCCATGCCCCTTCCTCGCCTATTTATTAGATCGCCTATGCATTCTATCGTCTGTAGAAAATTAGGAAGAAAGATAAATAGGATAGTCATAAGTAATCATTAAGGGTTTACTCGCCGATAAGATTAGAACCAACGAGAAAGGACTTAATCTCGGTGCGTTGCATCAAACTATACACTTCATATAAAACTAGCAATAAAACAAGTGACAAGCTACTTAACTATCAGGACATGTCTTCTTATTGTCTCAAGTATTTATCTGTGTACGTGTGTGCTACTCGCTGATTCGTGCTTATTAGTTTAGTTTATATTCAATCACAACCAAACCGTGCCAGTCTCTCAGGCTGAAACCCCCTTGCGTTAGATTAGGTTGTATAGCTAACTTAAGATATTAAAATACTGATTAGAATAACTAGATAATACGTTCCACTCTTAGTGATCGACACTCTACTTACCATTATATTCATACTGACCGGGTACACTGCTCGTTAAAGTGTGTGTGTTATTGATAAGTTGGCTAAATATAAATTTAAAACTTGAATACTGCTAAAACCACAACGACATACCGTGGGTATAAATTAGAGCATACGCACACGCGCATCAAGTTTTTGGCGCCGTTGCCGGGGAGTGAATTGTTATTATCTGTTAATTTGATTAGTATCTTAATTAGGTTTTTCTTTTTAATTTTTAATCTAACCGCTAACCGTGTTGTGTATTAGATTAATTGCATTCATTGTATTATTTGCATATTTTATGTTTTCGTGTGTTTAATTTTTGTTTATTTTCGTTTGTTTTTATTTTTGTTTGTTTTTATTTTTGTTTTTATTTTTCTGTTTTTCTGCATACTGCTATCGTTGTACTGAGCATATTCAAACGATACGGCGCATCTATTTTCATAGATACGGCGTATTGCGTTTACTTTTTATAAAATAAAACGCGTTTAATCAATTCGAATACGGCGCATCTTTCCCCAAGATACGGCGTATTCTGTTTTTAATAAGAAATTTTTCTAAACGTTAACGCCATACGACGCATCTGCTTTAGCAGATACGGCGTATCTATTATTTTAATTAAAAACAGCTTTCGAATTATTAAACAGATACGACGCATCGATTTTGTCGATACGGCGCATCTTTACTGATAATCAAAAATTTTATATTTTGAAACGTAACGAAGTTACGGCGTATTAGTTTTTGCTGATACGATGCATTAAATTTTTTATAAGTATAACTAATTTTTGATTATTTAAACATACGGCGCATTTGATTTATCGAGCGCGGCGTATTGCGTTTCTGAATAAAAGTCTGATTTATTTTTAACGTATTAGATACGGCGTATCCCATTTATAGGATACGGCGCATCAACAGCAGATATCAGAAGCTTTTATTTTACTTTGATCGTTTCACCCTTCTTTTGCACGAGTAAGTTTTATTTCAGGAAGATGGACGATCCGGATATTACAATGGAAGAATACTTGTTACTGGAAATGGTTAAGTCAAAGAAAGAAAGAAATAGGTTGCCGTTTCAACACACTTGGTGTATGTCAAATGATGATGAAGAAGATTCATATACCGTGAAACCAATTCCGGCAATTGTTATTGATAGTACTTTTTCTCCGGAGATTGCACAAGATGATGTGTATACGGAACCTTACGTTGAAGAATATCCTGCAATCGTATTACCACCATTAGACAATCCAACGGATGAAGATGAAAAGTATTCTAATTTTGATTTCGAACCATTTGACGCCATAGTTTATGATGACATACCTCAACCAGATTTTGACCCAACGAGGGATTTTGAAGAAATCTGGGATTACTTATTTAAGGATGAAATTCGGGACGATGCTGAAATTGTAAAACCACTAGTTGAAGATGGAGATTCACAAGATGAATTGGAGTCACTTGCAACACAAAGTGGTACAAATTTATTTAATATTATTAATCCCGTTACTAATAATCTTGCTAGTTTTCCTAAACAGGTTGCAAAACAAAAGAATGATGAGGCGAAATTTATTACACTACCTATTGAAGCACCTGTGATCAACCCGTTTTTGGTGGAGCTCGAGGAAGAATTTGGTGATGAGCTCTTAAACATTGCTATGATTGATGAAGATGATGATTCCGACCCTATGAAGGTCATTGAGGAACTCGAACTTTTACTTGCCAAAGACCCTTTCTCATCTTCTGCGGAAGTTAAGGGACGCCTTACTACCAAAGAGACTAACCAAGAAGAAAGGAAACTCATTTTTCCTCAATACACTACTCTTTCAGATGGAATGGTCAAGTCATCCAATTTATCAACCAAACCGGTAATGATAGAAAAGATGTACATATATTGCCAAGGTATGATTTTTATTTATTTCTTCCATCTATTCTAGCAAATTTACACTCTTTTCGTGTTTATTGCTACTATCACCCGCACTTGATCCCAAGTGGGGGGAACAACACCCTATTACGCAGTAAATAAGGGTGGAGTCAGGCTCGTGACTCGAACGAAAACAAGCGCTTCGTGGGAGGCAACCCATGCTTATATAAAATTTTTACTATTCTGTTCTGTGTCGAGTCAGTCAGGCCCGCAGAAGATACGGCGCATCTCAATCCTGAGATGCGACGCATCTCCTGCACTGGTCATATTTTACTTTATTTTTCTGCATTTTTACTTTTGACTTTAAAACTTTTTGTCAGTTTATTTTAATGCGGCGCATCCCTGGTTAAGGATGCGACGCATCTTCTATTCTGATTCGTAATTATTCCAGGCTCGATACGGCGTATCTTCTTCCATAAGATACGGCGTATCGACTGACCTGATGATTTTCATTTTAATTTTTATGTTTTATTTTTACTAACTACTAATGTATTATGCAAGTTTGAACTTTCTTAACTCAGGTGTGTTTAAGTCTTGGTGGTATTATAGATTCCTGCATTTCCTGTGGATACATCAATTATAAAGCTTAAACGTTCTCATCCACAAGAAAGATGATTTTTGCTCTTACACAAATAATGGAGGATCATACCGAGCAAATCTCAGGGGAGTTTTTCTGTTCTAATTCTTTTATTTTCCAGTTTTTATTCTTTGATACAAACAACGAGGACGTTGTTTAACTTAAGTGGGGGGATTGGAGAATTAGAACACTTACTTGTCCTAAACTTTTTCAAAATATGCTTAAAAAGTGCTTAATATATCAAAATTTAAAATTTTTAGCATGATTTTGTTTAAAGTCTAAATTACATAGCTGCACACATGACGTTATTTTCAAAAATTGGTATTTTTCAAAATTCACAAATCTATGAGTGTGCCGGTGACCTGTAAACTTTAGAACTTGGCTTGTATACTATTCAAGACCACCATAATGAGTATTATTTATATAATTGGAATGACTTGTCTAAATTGGTAAATTTCTAGGATTACACCCAAATAGCCTTTATATGTTATGTGTTATTAGCTAACTACACTGGTTAGTTAACCCCCCTATAAACCCTTTTGTTACTCTCACTTTTAGAGTAAGATACCCCTAGAAAAACCCTCAGAGCCATTCCTTTCGTTTCTTACACCAATGTTTAAAATGTTTCGTTACACCCTTACACCTTAGCCTACCCTGTAGATTAAAATCCGTGGTTGGTTAATTGCTTTAGGCAAAGTGTGTTTCCTTACATTACCTGTGTTCGCGTGCGTAATTCATTATCTTTGGTTGAGTCGGGAAATTGCACAATGCAATTGGAGTGAAAGTAAATATTGTATATCTTTGAGTTTATTTTTTTTTCGTGTGTTTACTACTTTCACTATTACCGTTATTTCTGAAAGTATGAAAAGTATGGAAAAATTATCCGGAAAGAAAGTGATAGAAAAGTTGTGAAATTTTACACATCTATGTTTATGTTTCAAGTTAAAAAAAAAAAAAAAAAAAAAAAAAAAAAAAAAATGGAAAAAAAATAAGAAAGAAAAAGAAAAAGAAAAAGTTGGATTTTATTTTAACCAACTTATGTAAAGTTTTGTATTAAGTGGTCGATATCACCACTATTTGTTGTATATTATATTTATGGATTGAATGGGAGTTGAACGTTATGGGAACGCCAACTAAGGTTTATTCTTTGATTGAGATCTTGTTGAGTATAATTCGTGTCTACCTAAAGCGTGTGTTTCAAGTGTTAAAGCGTGAGTTATTCAATGATATGAGTCTTATTCATGGGATGGTTGGGATAGTGATTAACCACACTTAGGATTTTAATTTATTTGTTTTGTTTATTTTTCATTTTTCATTTTACACCAATTTATATCCCAAATATTATCCATACCCTATATTATTCTTTATCCAAACCTTTGATTTATTGAGATTAGGGATTTGAGCAATCTTAAGTATCGTAGTCGTGGATTCGGCTATGTATTTATGATTTTGTCGCCCTTTTTGATATAATATTATTGGTAAAGATTACTCAGAATGATTAACCCTTAACCAACAAACCCTTTTTACCGCTTTAGACTTGTTATTCCTTGGCTTTAGTGGGGGAGATGTGTATACTTGCCAAGCTTATGATAGAATATTCGTCACGACTGGACAGTTAAACGATTAGATTTGCTTTTATCGAATTATTTTATTTTACTTCTAATTCGTTAAGTGTTTGGTTGTGTGATTATGACAAAAATGAATACATGCTTAAATATAAAAATAAATCCTAATATCTTTTAGGATACATTTTCATAAGATTAATTCTAAGGTTTACTTGGGGACAAGTAAAGTTCAAGTGGGGGGATATTTGATGAACTCAAATAAGTACATTTTATTACCGTCATTTATCCTATTTATTTGACTTGTTTTATTATATTATCTGTGAGAATTGATACGTTAATGTTTACTTTTGTAATTCTCAGGTAAAAACAAGTATTATGTGAAACTTGGCGATTTTGGACTAATTATGGAGCAAAACAAGCAAGAAGTTAAGAGTCTACTGAAATGTGCAAGATCAAGACCATTCTGCTCCAGATACGCCGCATCCTTCTTATTATATACGGCGCATCACTATCAAGATTTCACAAGATATTATCCAAGACAGCAAGGACATGCGCCGCATCTAAGAATGGAGTTACGCCGCATCTTCTGGCGGTGTACGAATATTCCTGAATATATTAATCTTGGACCCCACGCGAAGTTAAGTCAATGCGCCGCATCTACTTATTAGATGCGCCGCATCTAGCCCTCAGACAGAAACTATAAATACCCCAAGGCCAGATGAATTTCAGAGACTTTGAGACTTTTGGGTACATACGAAGTACGAGAAGACAGAAGCCCTAGGTCGAATTCAGTCGAAGTAGCAGCACAAGACACACCTTGAACAAATATACGAGAGCTGTAAGAAGGTCCTGCATGTATTCAATTCATTAAGTAGTTTTGTTTTATTGTATTAGTACACTTTAATTGGTCAGGATTGATGGGCTTGTGTTATGTTATCATTCACTTCAACTCCCCTTAAAATTGCTTTCCCATTAATTAAAGTTTATATGTTGATGTCTTTGGTGACTTTTATTAGTGCATTGATAACCTCTGTGTCTAGCTGAGCATTGCTTGGGTCGCCATGCCCCTTCCTCGCCTATTTATTAGATCGCCTATGCATTCTATCGTCTGTAGAAAAGTAGGAAGAAAGATAAATAGGATAGTCATAAGTAATCATTAAGGGTTTACTCGCCGATAAGATTAGAACCAACGAGAAAGGACTTAATCTCGGTGCGTTGCATCGAACTATACACTTCATATAAAACTAGCAATAAAACAAGTGACAAGCTACTTAACTATCAGGACATGTCTTCTTATTGTCTCAAGTATTTATCTGTGTACGTGTGTGCTACTCGCTGATTCGTGCTTATTAGTTTAGTTTATATTCAATCACAACCAAACCGTGCCAGTCTCTCAGGCTGAAACCCCCTTGCGTTAGATTAGGTTGTATAGCTAACTTAAGATATTAAAATACTGATTAGAATAACTAGATAATACGTTCCACTCTTAGTGATCGACACTCTACTTACCATTATATTCATACTGACCGGGTACACTGCTCGTTAAAGTGTGTGTGTTATTGATAAGTCGGCTAGATATAAATTTAAAACTTGAATACTGCTAAAACCACAACGACATACCGTGGGTATAAATTAGAGCATACGCACACGCGCATCACATGGCAAGGCAAATCTCCTCATTCGGGCCCCACGGGATGTCACGTCACCATGGCATACCTCCCTTTACAACCCCCCATTCTCATAACATACCACAACTTACTCATTTTGGCCCCACCACTATCTATTTTTTTATTATTATTCAAATATCCAAATAAACTAAATTCATTTCATTAAAAATAAAAATACATTACAACATATTAAAACACATACGAAACATAAACTAACGATACAAAAAAAATAACGATAAAAAAACATACACAACTTAAGGAATACATCAAATTATAAAGAAACTAATTATGTTGTTGTTGTTGCTGTTGTTGAAATTCTTCCCATTGATGTAGTTGCCAAACATGCTCGATGAGATTTCGTTGA
The DNA here is from genome assembly GCA_021014915.2 of Artemisia tridentata subsp. tridentata. Lineage (NCBI taxonomy): Eukaryota > Viridiplantae > Streptophyta > Magnoliopsida > Asterales > Asteraceae > Artemisia > Artemisia tridentata. The sequence goes on from CP139508.1 coordinate 80,222,160, forward strand.
AGTGCTGCGTGTACGCGTTTATCACGTAGTTCCCTCCCTTTCTTTCGTTGCACTTCGCATCGCTCAATCTATGCCCGTTGTAAATTTATTCGCGGACAAATATACATTTCACTAATTTCGGATATCGCAAATTGTTGATCTTTCAAAATCATGTTATGCAATATGATGCACGAGTACATGATTCTCCGTAGCTTGGCCACAGTAAATTGGCGTGCCGGTTGGGCAATAATATGCCAACGTCCTTGGAGGACACCAAAAGCTCTTTCGATATCTTTTCGAGCACTTTCTTGTTTCGCTTTAAATACGGCATTTTTTTGGGTATGTGCAACCGTGAATGATTTGACAAAAGATGACCACTCCGGGTAAATTCCGTCAGCTAGATAATACCCTTGTTTAAATGTACGCCCGTTTACTTCAAACGGAAGATCGTTATTCGCACCCGCCACCCCAAAAAATGCATGCCAAATCCACAAATCGTATGAAGCAACGGCTTCAAGCATTATAGTTGGATACTTTTTATCACCTCTGTGAAATTGGCCTTGCCATTCTCTCGGACAATTTTTCCATTCCCAGTGCATACAATCAATGCTTCCCAACATTCCAAGTAACTTATGAACCGCATTATGTGCGTTGTATAAGTTGTGAATGTCATTCACGTCTGGTTTTCTTAAAAACTCACGCGTATACAACTGGATTATGCACATAGTAAAATTATCTAAACAATCGCGTGCACAATGTTCTCCCATTTGTAAATACTCATCAAATGCATCAGCTGTTATGCCGTACGCCAATTGGTGTAGGTCGCATGTGCATTTCATAATCACAATAAACTCATTACACCCGTAGCATCGGGTCGGACTCTAAAGAAATCAAAATGATTGGGTAGAGGATGATGAGTTTCAATATATGTTTCAATACCTTGTACTATTTCTAAAAATAGTTTACGGCTCATACGATAGCGACGCCTAAAATATTCTTCCGTATATTTTGGATTGTTACCAAAATAATCAGCCATTAGACGTGCTTCAGCAATTTCACGTTCCCGGGGAATGTATGCCCGTTTCCAACTTCTGGCTTCTTGTTGCTGCAACGATTGCTCATTCTCATATTCTTGAAGAATCATCTCGAGCTCTGAAATCTCTTAAAGATCACTTTCGCCGGAATGAGATGATTTACTCATGTTTTTGGGTTATTATTTTATAGAGTTTAGTGTGAAATGTTATGTAGAATGTGTAAAAATATGGTAAGATTTTTATTGTGTATGTATGTGATTTATAAACGTTCGAATACAATTTATAAAAAAAAAAAAAAAAAAAAAAAAAAAAAAAAAAAAAAAGGTCGAATGATATTTTAAACGTTTGATAACGTTTATATTTGTTAAATTCTGACAAAAAGTACAACTCCAAAGCTCGTCGTGCAGACGAGCAAGGGTCTCACGGCAAGGCACGGCGAAGATGGGGGGTACCATGGCGAGCGAAGGCGAGGAGTCCACGTAGGCACGGCGAGGCATGATTCTCCCCACACCGTTTGCTCTAAAAATCAAGCAACTTAAAGAAAATAGTCAACATAACACTCTTCAAAAGTATCCATAAAAACTCAGTTTTATTATTATAGAAATATATAAACATGTTAAGAAATTTTTTTTAACTGATACTAGAAGTCTAGTATCGAGTTAAGATAAACGACGTATATGATTCGCCATTGCATCTTAAAATGTTGAATAACCACTCACTTATATCTTGAACTTCATGGGGCTAGTAGGTTGATCTACTCGAATCAAAAGATTCATCAACTCTTATCTTCTCTAATCTTTTCATTGACATAAACTGTCTCTTCACCAAATACATCAAGCTCCGAATCAAAAGCTTCATCAACTCTTATCTTCTCTAATCTTTTCATTGACATAAACTGTCTCTTCACCAAATACATCAAGCTCCATTATCAACTCAGCCACATGGAAATGCAAGTTTAGTAGTTATGCCCTGGTTAACATGCGTACATATAAAGGTCATGTTATAGTATACATTATCTAGGTAGAAAAAGGCTTCGCATGTAAAGCAAAAGATAACAAAAAAACACATTATGCTAAACCTGGCCTGTGGCAATCAAAAAAGGCGTTGTTGGGGGTCAGTCCATTACGTGATCGTTACTTCTATATAAACCTAAACAAAAGTACAATTTTTCAGCAACGTTTTTTTTATTATTTTAGACCCTAGATAACAGAAAAATCATGACCAGGTTATATATTTTTTTTCTAAATACTGTTGCCTGATTCAGCTAATGGTAATATCTTACCGACCAAAAAGGTAACACGAACCTTCTCTCTTTTGGCTTTCGGACTTGAAGTATTCATTCCTTGATTGCGATCACCGTTACATAAGTTCTTTATAAATGATGCTACGACTCTGTGTGTGAGGTTAGCGCTCTGAAAGGAATTCTTGGTTAAAAGGTTGGTGGCAACATAAAAAAATCATATATCTATATTTGATGTTATAATATACCTCATCAGATTGGCCCAGGTAAGATTGTTCAATCACTTGCAATTAAGCTTCCATTGCGTTTCTCATTAGGAGCTGCGCTAACAATCAAGGTTAGCAATTGAACACACGGATACACATATAATTTTTATTATTAAAAGCCGCTAACCTAATCATATATCTTCATTAAAACGACAACAACAATCTCAACAGCAACACGTCGTCTGGCAGAACATGGGCAGTTCTTTATTACCCTTTTATACATATGTCCTACAGCCGACAACAATTATACCGCTTTAGATTTGAAACCATAAAAGTGAAATCAGTACACAAATAATTTACAATTAAGCATATAAAAACCCAAATGAATATAATACAAAGGTACTCACATATATTTATGTATTCAGTCAAGAACAATACCTTAACCCTAACTGTAATGCCTTCATATCTGATTTCAGTATATGTTTATACCTATGAAATTACGAAAACATGCCTTAACCCGATCCCATCTCCTAGTCAACTTCGTTTCAAAGTCACAAACAAAGGTCCTCGAACTCCCCATCTTTCCTGTTAGAAAAGAGAGTAACAAAATGATAATAGATTATTGAAACCCACTAGTTAATGCATAATTGAAACCCTCGAAAGAAATCCATTATAAAAAACAAAAGCTAAAATCCTAAAACAAAATAACAATCCAGACTTTTTATGTTGTTTATGGATCTTTACACTAACAGTCGTTTCTAATTAAATAACAATCCATTAACCAAGCGATCGTTTGCAACGTTAGTCCTTTACACTAACAGTCGTTTCTAGTTAAATAAAAAGTTGGTTTTCTTACGTAACTCGTCCGTTTTCTTACGTTTTTAAACGTTTTGGTCCGTTTTTATACATTTTCGCCCGTTTTGCTACGTTTTCATCCGTTTTTCATACATTTTTACATGTTTCTTCCGTTTTTACACGTTTTTGTCCGTTTTTATACGTTTTCGCCCGTTTTAACACGTTTTCGTCTGTTTTCACACATTTTCGTTTGTATTTCTTATGTTTTTATACGTTTTCGCCCGTTTTTGTACGTTTTCTTATGTTTTTGTCTGTTTTATAGGTTTTTGTCCGTTTTTACACGTGTTCATCCATTTTTACACATTTTCGTCCGTTTTCACACGCTTTCGACCGTATTTATAAGTTTTTGCCCGTTTTGTTACGTTTTCTTATGTTTTATACGTTTTCATCCGTTCTTATACGTTTTCGCCTGTTTTGCTACGTTTTTGTCTATTTTTATATGCTTTCGCCTGTTTTCTTATGTTTTTATTCGTTTTGCGTCCGTTTTTTACACGTTTTTGTTCGTTTTTATATGTTTTCGTCCGTTTTTCTTGTGTTTTCTTATGTTTTTATATGCTTTCCCATTTTTATTATGTTTTTGTTCATTTTTATACGTTTTTGTTTGTTTTAAAAACGGGCGAAAACTTATAAAAATGGACGAAAACGTGTAAAAACGAACGAAAACGTATAAAAACGGAAGAAAACGTATAAAAACAGACGAAAACATAAGAAAAACGGATGAAAACGTATAAAACGAAAGAAAACGTGTGAAAACGGACGAAAACGTGCAAAACAGACGAAAACTTATAAAAACGGACAAAAACGAGTAAAACGGACGAAAACGTGTAAAAACGTATGAAAATATACCAAAACAGGTGAAAACGTAAAAAAAAGAGACGAAAACGTGTAAATACGGACAAAAACGTGTAAAAACGTATAAAAACGGACTAAAACGTGTAAAAATGGGGGAAAACGTATAAAAATGTAAGTAAAACGTATAAAAACGGACAAAAACGTAGCAAAACGGGCGAAAACGTAAGAAAACGGACGAGGTACGTAAGAAAATCAAAATTTTATTTAATTAGAAACGACTGTTAGTATAATGGACTAACGTTGCAAACGTTCGCTTGGTTAATGGACTAACGTTGCTACTTGACGACTGAGAGCTAACGGAGAAGATAACGACAGTTAGTGATAAGGACGAACGGTGTGCAACAGTTTCAACATAGGGATCAATCATGCAACAAAAAAATGATATGGACACAATTAGGGATTTACCCCAAAGCACATGGACGAACCATTTAATTTACTTTAGAATAAATATTACTTTAAATAATGTATTTAATAAATATTACTTAAATAATGTATTTTTCTTTGGGTTCCGCGGGTGTATGGGAGTTATCAAAAAGTAAAAATGTACTCTCTCCGTCCCAAATTTATAGTATCTCTTTTCATTTTGGGTTGTCCCAAAATTATTGTTCTCTTCTAAATATAGTTGTGAATAATGTAGCATGTTTAGTTGTTTACCATATTGCACCTAATAATACTAAAAATTACAAACATCATTCAAAGATTTAATTAATTGCATAAGGGTAAAACTGTCATTTTGCAAAAAAAATAAGAGAGAGAATGCAGTAATGATTACGTTTTTTAAAACTGTGTGTTTTTTGTCAAGGGACAATTATTTTGAGACGAAGGGAGTAGATTTTAGTAACGTATCATACATAATAATTTGACACGTGTTACTATCTAAGAAATGTGGCGCATTATCAAAATGTCATGTTAAACAGTTTTTTGAAAGTTTTTAACATATATGAGGCAAATTTTAACTCATGTAATTGAATAAAACATGTATATTTCTTGCTACAAATCTTAAACCCATAGATAATACCAAATCCAACTAATTTACACTTGTTGTCAAACCTATCAAAGTATCAATGTTATCACCCTGAATTATAAATACGGAAAGGGAAAAAGATTGGAAGACCTAAAAGACATGATTAATTTTGTGCCTAACTTATGTGTCATTAACTTATTGGATTATGAAGAAGTAGGTCCAGCTGATACAACCAATGAATTGTTGCCAGACATGTTTAGCCACAAAATTAGACATAACTTTAGGCGTGCCAATCATTTCTCTACCAAAAGCACTGGTTTTTACATAGGCATCATGTTAAGTTAAACTCGTGTTTTCAAGGCATAATATAACCTTAAGTATATCATTTAAATTTTAACAAAATTGGTTCGGTCAAGTTTGCTATCAAATCACCTCCCAAATTGGTTTATGAGCGTGAGGCGTAGTTTACGATGACGCATGAAATGGAGGTTAACTTGAAACGCCCAAAAAAATGGCGGGTAAAACCGGCGTACTTCTGGGTTTTCCAGAAAACCGGCGTACTTTAATGAAAACAGTCGGGTTTCTAGGAATTTCATAAAGTTTTATATACAAAGGGGGTTACTGATAACATCAAATAGTCTTGATATTTTAATGTCAATTTCCCCCTAAAATGCTCACCATTTGTGTATTTCTGTATGGATACATACTCTTATAACTCATTATTTCATTTCAGGGTATAAATGAGCATCGGAACGAAGAAACGTGGATTTGGAAGGAAAACTAACGAAGATAGCCAAGAGTTTTCTGACCTAGAGAAGGTTACGGCGTAGAGGGAGGATACAACCTACGCTATAACATGTGATATCACTAGAAGACTAAAGTCAACGTTGCTCAAGGTTACGGCGTAACTCTATCGACATGGTTAGGCCGTAGATATCCAAAGACTTACCCAATTTCAAGTGATCAAGAAGGTTACGCTGTAAACTCTTGAACAAGGTTACGGCGCAGAAATGTCAAAAATTTTAACGAATCCATTGTTTTCTTTCATTATGATTTACTACATTGTTTTTGATGCACTATTTAATATGATAGGCTAAACACTTCATGTATTAGCCTAGTTATGAAATTATTAATGCCATGATGTAATTTTTCCCCTTTATTATTCGCTTTATGTGTTTATCTTTCTAGCCTTTCTATGATCCCCGTGTTTTGGCAATGTTGATACTAGGTAGTATCTATTAGGCTAGCTTGAATTGACCAAAGGACCCTAACCGAGTAGGTTGCGAAGGTGTGTAAGAATTGACCAAAGGACTACACATTCCTTGCGTACGAATTGACCAAAGGACTACCTATCCTAGTAGAAGTATTTAAGAAATGCGAGACCTTGCATGCTTGTGTAAGAATTGACCAAAGGACTACACAACCCTTGGTGCAAAATAGGTCTAGATAGATAGCTAGCGTTTAATGATTAAGACTGGACTGAACGGCCGAATTGACCAAAGGAGGTACGGGTCTGGAATTATAGGCTAGGCGATTTGACCAACTGATCCTAGTGACACTTAACCACCACGTAAAGCAATAATAGACACTTTTAGGAAAACTACGTTATGGCATGATAATAGTAAGTAACTAAGCTAGCACATCTTTCTCCCATTGATTTAATCTCATTTCATTTTCGTTTATTTCAGTTAGTTTAATACAATTAATATCAAAACCATTTTTTGTGACATCATAAGACTTAGATTAAAATCCGCCTCATAGCTCTTCGGACAACCTCGGCATTACCATTTCTAGACTACTCATGACCGGGTACACTGCCCATTAGTGCTCACGTAGATCATAGGTAAACGATACCTATAAATATTAAAACGTGATCTAGGTAAAATAAGCATTAGTTACAAAATAATTAGACCCATATAATATACAAAATGGGTAAAACCGGCGTTATGCCAAACACCCCTTTATACCACATACTGTAATACCCCGTAATTTTTCAGACATATTTTTATAAGGAATTATCCCTGTTTTTCATTTATGAACCTTTCTGAGCTTATTTGACTCTAAAACGTGAAGTTATCTCGCGAAACGTGGAAATCGTGCACAACGCGTACTGGCACAACCGACGATTTGATTTGATTATTTTATTATTTGTGAGAAACGAGGCGTATGAATAGTCGTTTTTATTGGAAATATTATTCTGAGCGCGATGGCGAAATTCTCGTGTCTTGAATCAACCGTTTACTAGTCTAAATGAGCCCCGAACCTCATTTTGTGAAAGATTTGATAAATTACAGTTATGGTCCCTGGATTTTATTTTCCCCGCCACCCTTAAAGTTCCTAGGGTTACACAATGGGTCCCTGTGTTATACCACTTTGATATCAAAGTTTTGGAGCTTATATAAGTCACATTATAACACATTTTAGGGTTGTATCCTCTCTTCACCCTGCCGTACCTCCCATCAACCCCACCACCTCTGGCCACTAGCATACGCCGCCACCGCCACCCCTTATCACTCCGTATCCACTATCAAACACCACCACACCACCCCGTCTATCCCTCTCGTGAACAACACGCGTGTTCACGCGCCCCCCATTTCTCGTTTTTCTTTTGTTCTTCGCCGTGTACTTCGAAGGTAGGTGTAGATCAAACAAGAAAATCGGTCTAAACACCGAAACACCACTCGTGGTGGGTTGGTGTTGGTTCAAAATTGGTAGAAATGATTCTTTTTAAATAAAAACGTGAATATAAATTGTGGTATCATCGTTTGTTCGGTTTGTGCGTCAAGAGCTTGACATCGTGAGTTAAAGCTCACGGCCGTGGGTTTGTCGAAGCTTATAAAGCTTTTCGGAACTTGATATAAGCTTATCTTGGTCTTTGAATTAATTTTTTGTATTGGTTTTGAGTTAGGATGAGTTTAGTTTGGTTTAGCAATTGGAGCCATGACCTCCTTGAGGTCCGTTTGTGTTGTGGCTATCGACAGATTCGAAGCCGAGACCTCCCATGGTCTCGGCATGAGGGAGTTATTTTGTGGCTTATGGGAGCTTATTTGATGGTTGGTTATGACCTTGTGGTTATGTCTTGAATTTGACAACTATAATTGTGATGTTTTGGCTATATCGAGGGTACGCCGAGATCCCATGGTCTTGGTGAGGCCTCGACCCGCCTACATATGGACCTTATTATTGATTTGGACGAATAATTAATATGTTGACTTTTTGACCCGGCTTATAGTCGTGGGAGTCGTGGAAATATGACTTGATACGTTATTGAATCTCGTGACATATTAGAAAACAAAAGCAAAATGAAAAGTTTGTAAATGGTAAATAAATAACAATTTAATTGTTAGTTAATGAATATAAAATTTATATATTTTTGGAAATGTTAGTTTAGGAAATAACGGAAAACGCGAGGTTACGATAACGTATCGAGGCGCATTTGCCTTAGTATATTTTATTGCTATTTGTGGGTAATAATCGAGAAGAATTAGTTGGTAGTCGAATTTATTGGGAAATTTGCAAACACCAAACTTGACATATATATATATATATATATATATATATATATATATATATATATATATATATATATATATATATATATATATATATATATATAATTTGAAATGGAAGCTAAATAAGTCACTTGACTTGGAACGTTCTACGAACGAATAAGTCATGACGAGTTTTTGTTAAATAAAACACATAGGTTTTATGAAACCTAATGGATTATAACCGATAACTACCAACCCTTTCAGTTAATTGGTGTGTTTGACATGTGTGATTACTTTGGGTTATGCCCGCCATCTCTTCTTGAGTTCTCGTCATCTCCTCCACAGAAATTCTGTTGTTTGTCTCTTTTTTGGCGTGTGTTCACTTGAGTTAGCGTCCTTGCATTGTCACACGAACAATGATACCAAACACTGATAAGTGGATAAAACAAGATTTCTTTTGGAAATGCGATTGGATTATTTTGGGAATGGAAACGATTGATTTTGGAAAGGGAAATAGTTAACATTTGGAGACTTTTACGCTTTTAGTTACCGTGTGGAATATATTTTGAGACGAGTCTTTATATTATTAGGTTGTGCCGAGTCCGTTGTGCCGTTTTTCATAGTTGCTGTTGTGCTTGTACCTCCGTGTACCGTTGTGCCTGTATACCCTGGAACCGTCGTGCCGTATGTCTTGAGACTGTTGTGTTTTGCTTCTCGATGCCAGTCGTGTCAGTTGTGATGTGTTCATTGCTGTGGCTAAGGTGAGTTCATGGCCCCTAATTTTACCGATTTTATTACTATTTTGGTTGAGAATACATGCTCGTTTTTAACTAAACTCAATGACGGTTTATTTGGAATATGCGAACTGTTTACTCAATATTTGACTGTTTGGCTGAAATATTTGATTTGGTTATTCGAAGGCATTATGTGATTGACTGATATGCATGTGAGTTTCATAACCCCACCTTTACTCGTGAACTGTTTATTGAAACCTTGGGGTGTGAAAACATTCAAAACTGTTTTGAATGGACCTAACTGTTGTTTTTTATTTGCTATAACTTGTTGACTGGCTAAGGTTAGATATACGACAGATGTTTGTCTTAGACCAGGGTAGCAAATAATCTAGTCTTAATTTGCTATAACATGGTGCCTGGCTAAGGTTGGATATACCTAGGGCCCTACTCCGACTGTGACTATCAATATGAAAGAGGGCTTTTGTGACCTATCATATTGATACTTGATGATTGTGATTGTTGATGTTTGTGGAATTGTGATTTATATCTATCTTAGTCCAGTGTAGCAAATCCTTTATCTTGGATATACTGTTATACTTTTTCTAAAACCTATGAACTCACCAGCGTAAGCTGACCCTTTTAGCATGTATTTTCAGGTTAAGACGATAACTTTTTTTGGAGGCGCTTGGCAAAGGGCACAGTCATAGAAGACTCTGATAAATATTTAGGACCGCTTTACTTATTTTATGGGCCTATTTCCGCACTACTTTTGAATAATGAAAATTTAACACTTTTTGCTAATGTATTTTATTCTAAATGGTTGAGATGAAAACCGTTCTTTGTACCTTGTGTTGTGATACCAAATGATTAGCACCCCAGTGTATTGTATGCTTCCGTTGGACCCGATTTTGGGGGTGTAACAGATTAGTATCAGAGCCTAGGTTATAGAGAACTGGGTTTATTTTCTAAAACCTGGACTATAACCACTTTTATGAAAACTTAACCCTATGACCGCCACGTGCCTGCCTGCCAAGCTGATGCCTCGCGTATGATTTTGTTTGAGGATATAATTGATGAGACGAGTAATGATATATTAGATGAGATGTGTGCCTGACTATTGGATATTTTATATCCGCCTATTTTAGCTGTTCACTATAAGCATTTCCATATGCTTATGCACGCACCGTACCTGTCACAGAGTTACGCTATCTCCTTGCGTAATCTCATTATTGAATGTCGAGTTTGTACACTTGTCGTGGTTTTGGGAATGATTTTGGATGTAAAGGACATACTACTAGTATAACTAGGCTGAGTATTTCAAAATTCATTGAACCTCGGGTGAATATAGACTGATCACCTATATTCAACCAGGGACAGTGGGACATAGCCTGATCACCTATGTTCGACTCAGAGGTGAATTTTGCGATACTGAGAGTAGTTATAATGAAATTATGTTCGGGTTGGTTTTTGATTTGGAAATGGTAAAGTTTTGCGTGTGTACACGGAAATGGAATATTACTTCCACACACACGACACACTGGCATCACAACACCGCATGAACCGTAATACCCCTGGCACCACTATACGTCTTCGTTATATGGAAGTCCTGTTTGTCTCCGTCTGGCCGTAGTTTGCATCGGGTCGGGTTAGACCCGATTGGCACCGTTTGAATCCGAGTTACTTATTTATAACCCCTTAAGAGCGTAATAAGCCCGTCTGAGTTTATTGGAATGTTTGGATTTGATTTTGGCTATGTTTGGATTCGATTTTGGCTACGTTTGGATTTGATTTTGGCAATATTTGGATTTGATTTTGGCTACGTTTGGATTTGATATTGGCTATGTTTGGATTGGTTTTGATTCTGATTGAATTTGGATTGTTTGATTTTGTGATTTTGGACGTCATCCTGGATTTGGATTTATTATTCGGCCTTGTTTTTGTTGTGGCCTTGTTACAGTCGCCTCTACCCTAAGCCTTGTGCTCAATCGATGTTGTTCAATCAATGTTGTACCTTTCGCTTTAAGTACTATGTACATTACTGATTCAACCAACTGATTGCTAGTAGCAATCAACATCTTCCCTCAGAGTTGTACTCTGAACTCGCTAAACTCTCCATTTGGCAGAGATTTCACGCCCAGCAGAAATTTTAAGACCTTAAGGAGTAACCTGAACTGAGTTCCTTGGGACAATCACCTAATCCTTCTCTCGTCCCTCGGGAATACAGTTATAGTTGCTAACCTCCTATGGGATAATAAACTATTTTGCCATTAATTTACAAACTGTATTTGATTTTTCTACCGACCATTTTGTGGTCATCCTACAAAATGTTTTACTGCTATTTCACGAAAATCAAAATTTTGATCTTACTACCATTTTATAAATGGCGAACTGCTTTCCTGTTACCCGTAAACTTTCTATAAATCGTTTAGCGAAATGATTTCATAAAATGTTTTGTTACGATGTTATGAATCAAACTAAAAATCAAAATTTTGACTTTGCTACAATTTTATAAACAATGAATTGTTTTCCTATTATCCTATAAGCCGTTTCAAAAATTATTTCACAAATCATTTTGTAAGACGATTTGCTGTTTTTGCTACTATATCAGAAGCTAGACCTCAGGAGCGAATCCCGCACCTCTACCTGAGTAATCGAGTGTGGCAATGGTTGGGATAGACACCTCCAGTTGGCCAAATTCTCTCATAACGATACCTACGACTCCAGTATTTCAACGGCACCATGTGAAGTGCTTTGTGGTCGATCGCCGACTTGATGGGTAGAAGTTGGGGATACCCAACTTACTGACCCTAAACTTGTTCATGAGACTACCGAGAAGATCGTTCAGATCGGAACCGAGTTGCAAGCTGCTCACGAATCGTCAGAACAGTTATGCTAACAAATGACGTAAACCTTTTGAATTCCCAGTTAAATCCTAGATTGTGCTTAAAGATTTACCATGAAAAGGTGTGATACGTTTAGTAAACGTGGAAAGCTTAATCCTCGCTATATTGATCCTTTTGAAATCCTTGCTAGAGTTGGACAGGTAGCTAACAGACTCGAGCTACCGTCAGGGCTCAGCAGTGTTTGCAACATTTTTATGTGTAATGTGAAGAAATGACTTGTCGATGAGGCAGTTGCTATTCCTCCGGGAGAAATCTAGATTGATGAATGTTTAAACCTTGTTAAGAAAACTATCGAGATGAACCGTGAAATCAAACGACTTTAGTAAAGTCGCATCTCTATCGACAAAGTTCGTCGAAGCTCGCGAAAAGGTCCTGAATTCACGTGGGAACGTGAGGATGAATCCTCGTGCGTATATACTCATCCCTTTTCGACCGTAACGAGTAACTTGAATTGAATCGCGAGGTCACGATTCCATTTAAGGAGGTGAGACTGTAATACCCCGTAATTTTTCAGACATATTTTTATAAGGAATTATCCCTGTTTTTCATTTACGAACCTTTCTGAGCTTATTTGACTCTAAAACGTGAAGTTATCTTGCGAAACGTGGAAATAGTGCACAACGCGTACTGGCACAACTGACGATTTGATTTGATTATTTTATTATTTGTGAGAAACGAGGCGTATGAATAGTCGTTTTTATTGAAAATATTATTCTGAGCGCGATGGCGAAATTCTCGTGTCTTGAATCAACCGTTTACTTGTCGAAACGAGTCCCGAACCTCATTTTGTGAAAGATTTGAAAAATTACAGTTATGGTCCCTGGATTTTATTTTCCCCGCCACCACTAAAGTTCCTAGGGTTACACAACGGGTCCTTGTGTTATACCACTTTGATATCAAAGTTTTGGAGCTTATATAAGTCACATTATAACACATTTTAGGGTTGTCTCCTCTCTTCACCTAGTAGCACCTCCCATCAACCCCACCACCTCCGGCCACCAGCATACGCCGCCACCGCCACCCTTATCACTCCGTACACTATCAAACACCACCACACCACCCCGTCTATCCCTCTCGTGAACAACACGCGTGTTCAAGCGCCCCCATTTCTCGTTTTTCTTTTGTTCTTCGCCATGTACTTCGAAGGTAGGTGTATATCAAACAAGAAAATCGGTCTAAACATCGTAACACCACTTGTGGTGGGTCGGTGTGGGTTCAAAATTGGTAGAAATGCTTCTTTTTAAATAAAAATGTGAATATAAATTGTGGTATCATCGTTTGTTCGTTTGTGCGTCAAGAGCTTGATACCGTGAGTTTAAGCTCACGGCCATGGGTTTGTGGAAGCTTATAAAGCTTTTAGGAGCTTGATATAAGCTTAACTTGGTCCTTGAATTAATTTTTTGTTTATGTTTTCTTTTAGATTCTTTTCGGGCCGAAACCCGATTAGGGTTTAGATTAAAATGGGTGTTGTGTTGGTTTTGAGTTAGGATGAGTTTAGTTTGGTTTAGGAATTGGAGCTGTGACCCCCTTGAGGTCCGTTTGTGTTGTGGCTATCAACAGATTCGAAGCCGAGACCTCCCATGGTCTCGGCATGAGGGAGTTGTTATTGTTCTTGGCGATTGATTGTTGTGTCGCGAGATTAGGATTTGGTTTGAGATAGTTTAGTTTCGGTCGAGCTTATTTTTGTGGCTTATCGAACTTATTTTGTGGCTTATGGGAGCTTATTTGATGGTTGGTTATGACCTTGTGGTTATGTCTTGAATTTGATAACTATAATTGTGATGTTTTGGCTATATCGAGGGTACGCCGAGACCCCATGGTCTTGGTGAGGCCTCGACCCGCCAACATATGGACCTTATTATTGATTTGGACGAATAATTAATATGTTGACTTTTTGAACCGGCTTATAGCCGTGGGAGTCATGGAAATATGACTTGATACGTTATTGAATCTCGTGACATATTAGAAAACAAAAACAAAAGGAAAAGTTTGGAAATGGTAAATAAATAACAATTTAATTGTTAGTCAATAAATATAAACATTATATATTTTTGGAAATTTAAGTTTAGGAAATATCGGAAAACGCGAGGTTACAAGAACGTATCGAGGCGCATTTGCCTTAGTATATTTTATTGCTATTTGTGGGTAATAATCGAGATGAATTGGTTGGTAGTCGAATTAATTGGGAAATTTGCAAACACCAAACTTGACATATATTATATATATATATATATATATATAATTCGAAATGGAAGCTAAATAAGTCACTTGACTTGGAACGTTCTACGAACGAATAAGTCATGACGAGTTTTTGTTAAATAAAACATATAGGTTTTATGAAACCTAATGGATTATAACCGACGACTACCAACCCTTTCAGTTAATTGGTGTGCTTGACATGTGTGATTACTTTGGGTTATCCCCGTCATCTCTTCTTGAGTTCTCGTCATCTCCTCCGCGGAAATTCTGTTGTTTGTTTCCTTTTTGGCGTGTGTTCACTTGAGTCAGCGTCCTTGCACTGTCACACGAACGATGATACCAAACACTGATAAGTGGATAAAACAAGATTTATTTTGGAAATGAGATTGGATTATTTTGGGAATGGAAACGATTGATTTTGGAAAGGGAAATAGTTAACGTGTGGAATATATTTTGAGACGAGTCTGTTAGGATTTATTTTAAAGTGATGGTCATTTGTCATTGTAATAGTTTAATTAAGTGTGTCGTTGTTTAGTTTAGTTAATTTAGTCAATGGGCTTGGATTAACCTTATAGATTAAATGTATGATTATAGTCCATGTAATAGGCCCAAGCTTAATCCAAGCCCACCCAAGCCATCCATCCTTGAAGCCTATAAATACCCTTCCCCTCTTCACTTGGAAGGGTTGGATGTGTGAGTTGCTTCAAGGGGTATTCATCTTGTATCTCATTCTTTCTCTCTTAATCTAATCTTTTGAAGTTACCATCCCATCTCATCTTTCTATCTTCTAATCTTCTATTATTCTCATATATTGTTGTGTGATAAAGGATAATTTTAAGCATTAACAAGTGGTATCAAGAGCAAAACTATTAAAGATCTAGGATTATATTCGGTTAATTATCTCGTTACTGTTTCATATATTTTTTTTGTCTCGTTACTGTTCCATTAGGATTGCTATTGTTAAATTGTTTTTGCTTCATATATTTTGTTTTTATCTCTACTGTTCTCTAGCACCATCTTTCATCAAATCAGATTCAAAGTAGTCGAACTTTTCACTTGTTAATAGTCGAACTATTTTAGTCGAACTTTTCAAAGCAGATTCAAAGTAGTCGAACTTTTCAAAGCAGATTCAAAGTAGTCGAACTTTTCACGACGAGCAACTTCATCGAACAACTAAATAGTCGAACTATTTTAGTCGAACTTCACCATTGATCGAACTTCTTTTAGTCGAACTACAAGTTTGTTAGTCGAGTTAGACTAGTCGAACTATAGTCGAACTTTTCACGACGAGCAACTTCATCGAACAACTAAATAGTCGAACTATTTTAGTCGAACTTTTCAAAGCAGATTCAAAGTAGTCGAACTTTTCAAAGCAGATTCAAAGTAGTCGAACTTTTCACGACGAGCAACTTCATCGAACAACTAAATAGTCGAACTATTTTAGTCGAACTTCACCATTGATCGAACTTCTTTTTAGTCGAACTACAAGTTTGTTAGTCGAGTTAGACTAGTCGAACCATAATCGAACTTCCTTTTAGTCGAACTATAGTCGAACTTCCTTTTAGTCGAACTTATAGTCGAACTTCCTTTTAGTCGAACTTTTATGTGCACTTCCTTTTAGTCGAACTTCCTTTTAGTCGAACTAAAGTCGAGCAAGTAGTCGAGTTAGACTAGTCGAACTATAGTCGAACTTTTCACGACGAGCAACTTCATCGAACATCTAAATAGTCGAACTATTTTTGTCGAACTTCACCATTGATCGAACTTCTTTTCTAGTCGAACTACTAGATTCATCGAACAACTGGTCATCGAACTTGTGTGAGATTAATCGAGCTAGATTAGTCGAACTTCAAGGTAGTCGAACTTCTTTCATAGTCGAACTTTTTCACCGAACGTTATCATCGAACTTCTTGTTTTAACCGAACTTTATCATCGAACTTCTTGTTGTAACCGAACTTTTTCACCGAACTTTATCATCGAACTTCTTGTTGTAACCGAACTTTATCATCGAACTTTTTGTTTTAACCGAACTTTATCATCGAACTTTATAGTCAAACAAGGTTTTAACCGAGCATCTTCACTTCATCGAATACGTTCATCGAGCAACTTTGTAGTCGAACTTCTCTTATAGTCGAGCAACTTGTTTCATCGACCATTTCATCGAACCAACTCTTGTCGAGCCAAGTTTAAAATAGTCGAAGCAGTTTCTTAAGTTGGTTGAGCATCTTCACGACATCGAACTACTTTATCTTAGACGAGTTACTACATCTAAAGTTTGTTGCGATTGTTGCGTTTGTTGAAGCTTGTTGAAGTCCAGTCGAAGCAGAATAATCAAGAGATTGTTGCGTTTATTTTTTTTGAAGGTTCAAATTTTGTTGAAGAGATGAGTTAAAGTTTAAGTTTTGTTATATATAAAAGATCTTATGGAGTTGACAAGAGTGTGCATGAGTGATGTGTACTGTTGCATGTTTTAGACGTGTTTTTTTTTGTTTTTGCATGAGACGTGTTTTGTTATCTAAACGTGTTTGTTTTAAAGTGAGTTTGCGTGTGATACGAGCTTGCGTGTTGAAGTGTGTTTGCATGTGACTCATATAATACAACATAATAGAATAGTGCGTTTGCATGTGAAGTATTTATCAACTGCTCATCATCTTTTATATCACAAGGATATTATCTTTTGTTTCTGCTTTTGGTTTTAACGTGGGTCTAAAGTCAAAAGGGTCTAGCTTTGTTGTCATTTCGGGTTATTTAGTGTATTTTTTGAGAAAAAGCTTGACTCTTTATTGATTCAACGTGAAGGTCAAATTAAAAAAATACATATATAGCAGACTTTTGTTGTGACGTTAGCTGTATTCATCTTGCATTACAAAGGTCACTTTTGTGAGATTGGGTACAAATTTGTCCTACTACTTTTAATCAAGGCTCTATTTCGTTGAATATATAAACTTTGGGTTATCAATTTTTTTCCCTCAACGACTCTTTAAGGACAACGACAAAGGACTTAAACAAAACAAAACTCGTGAACCGTAACCTACCATATCCTAGTTCTGTAAACGATCCAACATCATCTTTATCATACAACTTCATCAATGGCCGCTCACCAAAACAATTTCACAACTGATTTGGCACATGCGTTTGCATTAATCACCAAAGCATTAAACATCCCACCACATAACAACAACCAATGGAACTCACCGTACACTGACAACATGCAGTCAGATATAGGTCAAGAAGGACAAATGGTTGACGTTATCGGGAATCAGCAAGGAAATGCTACGGGTATTCAAATGGGGAATCAAATGCAATATGCTGGGCAGAATACGGGAAATCAAATGGATCAGTTTGTGAATCAGAATGGGGTCAATCATAATGAGAATTATTGCTTCATGACTTCTTCTGCAACCCAAAGGAGTGATATAGGTAGAGCTGGAAATGTCAATGCAATGGATAGGGTAGAAAAGCTCCAGTACATGTTGATACTAGCCAGAAAGAGAGACTCGGGAATACCATTGACTGCTGAGGAATCCGACTTCCTGCTTTCAACCAGAATCAATGATAACTCTACAGAAGTCACTGGAATCTCCGACCCTATGCCTAATCAGCAAGAATCAACATCAAGCAGCGATTCTGACATTCCTCCTACTTATGACAAAGAACCACTCCATGAGAAATCAATTTCAAGTAATGAGGTTAATCCGTTTGCTCAACAAAAGCCACATTCTGTGCCTCTCGAACCTACTTATGATTCATATATGGACTCGCCAAATTGTAGCAATATTAATTTGGCATCTCCAGATATGAATCCTAACGAAGTTCAAGTTGCACAAAATGACGCTAATGATGAGGAAACCCGTGCTTTATTTGAATCATTACTGAATAATTGTCGTATTGAGATTGACAAGGTCAAAAAGATCAATAGCGATGTTAAGTCCGCTAATGAAAAATTGACCACTGAGCTTGAGAGATACAAGGTGAACGAAAAAGCTTTTGAATTTTGATGAGTGTCTAAATACTCATCATTTCTTTCACATTTTGACTGCAAAATCGTTTAAAAACATGCAGTTATGCTTCAAAATTCAGAAAATATCATTGGATTGTGTTTTTATGTGTTTCAAATGCAAAATGATTAAAAACAAGTGAAAATGAACAAAGTTTGCATAAATGGCAAGTCTAGTCCCTAGAGTTTTAAAAATTGTCAAAAGTAGTCCTTGATTTTCAAAAAATGGAAAATTGTCTTTGATGGTCCTTGTACTATTAAAATTTGGCAAAAATGATCCTTTTGATAATTTTTGAAAACTTACAAATTCAGTCCCTCAAAAATCCAAATGATACAAAAAATGGTCCTTGTGTTTATTAATAAATCCAAGCCGGACCAAAACCCTTTAACCCAAAAAAGAACCCCAGCCAAAGATGAACCCCCTTTCCCTTGTTTTGAACCCCAGGCCACGAAATAAAACTCAAACCCCTTTCCAGTTTCACCTTCCCTCTACCTCAAATAAATAAAACAACTTAACAACTCTCCCACTCACACCTGCAATTCCAGAACACCCCATACTTCCAGCTCAAACCTCACCAACTTGCTCCACCAAACTCCAAAAATCATTTATTGCTTCTTCCTCAGTGCAAGTTACCCCAGAAGAGTGGTTTAGCATTTTGGCGCCAAAACTCGATTTAAAGGCTAGGATCGTTTTTACTCATCCAATGGCTCAGAATGCAAGTGGGAAAGTATCAGAAGGGTCCACTAACCCTATTTTGTCACTACAAAAGGAAAGAGAAGCAAGGAAGAAGGGTGTGTAGTTTATTAGTTTAATTTATGGTCGTTTTTTCTAAGCTTTATATTTCCAGTGTAATTTTCAGTATAAAAAGATTGTCATTAGCTTTTCAAGTGTATTGTAAAACTTTTCCAAGTATTTAATTTGAGTTTCAGTTAAATATTCAGTTTATGCCATTTTTATGCTTAAATTCTCAAGTTCAATCTTATGTTGTTGTAGTTGATTATATGGACTAAGTTAGATCATATAAGCTCCCAGGAAGCTTTTAAAAGCTTTTAGAAACCATAAAATTCAGTTTAGTGATAAAAACCAAAAATACCAAAAAAAAATCACATAATTAGATAAAAAATCAAGAATTGCAGCCATGATGATCAAGAAAGCTGGAGCATGGTGAATCTTGGATGGCCATGGGTTAGTGGTTCTGTGGAGAACCTATAGGAGTGATCTTGGGTCCTTGTTCTTGGTTTTTAGCTGGAAGCATTTTGTAAGCCTTTTTGATCCATTTTGGCATTTCTATTGATCTCTGTGTTTCATGCTTGTTATTTGGTATTTCTATGCTCTGTGGTAGTTGTTTAGTCATAATCTTGCTTAAAATTGTCAGCTTATTCTTTGATATTCATAGTTGCTAGAAAATCTCATTTTCAGTCAAAATTAGCTTTGTAGTGATTTCCAGTATTTGGTTGTTGTAATTGATGTTTATGTGTTCAAATAGGCTCATTGTATCATGTTATGTAATTCTGAATCAGTCTTATGGATTAAATCATTGGTTTGCTTTGAAAATCATAAAATCTGTCAAGAATAGGGGTGTTTGGTTTTGCTGTGAAATCTGTGTTAGAGGTTGAATGTGGTGTTGTTCTTGTTTGATGTACTACACATTAGGTCCAAATAACTCAGAGAAACAATAAAATCCAGTCCTTATTTGATAAAAAGTCAAAGTGACCTTTTATTTGATCTTGTGTGCTCACTGTTGTGATTTCAAGTTCCAAGTTCATGATTTTGTGTTAACAAGTTGTTATAATTGATCAATCAAGGTTCATAACATCTTAATACATCATATTCAGTAAGTTAGAAGTGATTAAAGTTCGAAAAAGTCAGCCTAGTTCATAATTCGAAAGTCAAAATTTAGGCAGTCTGCATTATTCCAGTTTTTGTGGTTTTTTGAGATCTTTGGTGATTTTTCTTGTGCTCATTATAAGCCCTCATAATCCAATCTTTTGGAATATTAAAGTCACCCAGCTCATCTTTCTTAGGAATTATTTTCAAGATTTTTAGATTAGCTTTTCAAAGCTTTTTCTGCCCTTGAAAAGGGGCAATTTTGCCCTGCTGCATATGCGACAGCAGCCAATGGGCTTGTGAAATTCATGGTTCAAGCTTGATTCTTGTTGTTCATTATTGTTGTTAGTTGATTACATTGAAGTTGTGTTTGTGTATGTTGGTGTCTAGCTTATTTCATTAAGTTCTAGCTTACTTTGCCTTTACTTCTAGCTTATAGATTATTAACTAGTTTCTTAAAACATCAAAAATCTATTTTTAGCCAAAATAGCTACTGTTGGTATTTTCAATTTCGAACAGACCTTTTTAGTGTTTTTTAGAAATGTTGATTTTGTAAAAGTTGCTTAAACTTAGTTGTTAAGTAGTTTTGTAAAAGAAAAATTGAAAAAAAAATAGTTTAAAGTTTTGCAAAAAGTGGGGTTCGAACCCAGGACTTCGAGCTCACCAGACCACAAGCACACACGCACCAACCACTCTGCTCTTTGGTGTTTTGTGTTATACTTTGTTTTCCAATCTTATTTAACCTTGTTTTGTTTTTTTTTTTAAGCTTATATAAGCTGTTTGGCTTATAACAGCTTATTCACAAAAGCGAGTTCCTCCTTTTTATTTTTCTCATCTTTGTAATCATATAAGTTAATTTAGGAAAAAGTTTCATAATTTTCTTGATAGTTTTAATATTTTTAATCTTTTAATTAGTTTAAATTAGTAATTAAATTATAATAAATAGAATTTTAATCAAAAAAAAAGAAAAAAATTAATTTTCCTTTTTCAAAAATTTTCTTTTATCATTAGGTTTATAAAAAAGTAATTTTTACATTTTTAGGATTAATATTGTTTCGTTTTCACATTTTATTTTACACGTCTACGTTTATTTAAACGTACGTTTTCGTATTCCGTTTATACCCTTGTAGTGTAATCAACCAATCCAATCATTTGTTTACCCCTTTCAACAACACTTGATCACAAGTCGTTCTAAACACAATTTCACATCTCGTTGGGAAAAACGACCCAGGTTTGCAATCTCTTTTGCGATACTTGGAAAACTCTATACTACATTTGACGTATCGACCCCTAAAAAGGCCGTTATCAAATTGGCGCCGCTGCCGGGGAGGTGTGTTGCGTGTTCTAAACGTTTGCAGTATCGTGTTTTTGAAACCCAATCTGTGAATATCTTCTATCCTTTGTATATATTACCATATATAAAGCAAAACGCTCGTGAAGTTAATTCGTTTAACGGATCGAGTATCAAAAATATCGTATTACAATCTTCCATAAACATATAAAACACAAAAATATTTTTCTTTTGTTTCTATATATATATATAAAAGATAAAAATACAAAAAGATTTTCCGTTTTCTTTGTTTAATAATAACAACAATAAAAATTTACCATCGAGAACCAAGACAGAGTACTACCTAACTGGGGGTACGGCCATAATAAGTTCCCAAACCAAAGATTAAAACTTGCCTTTGTATCCTTGTGAGTGGTGTACCTTTTTCAAAGAAGCCATTCATCTTGTGATTATTGGTTTAAGTTCCCTGTTGTGTTGCCTCGATCTTGTTTTAATTGGCATTGTTGTCATATTAATTTTTCAAAAACGTACAAATAAACAAATAAAATCCAAAAAAAAAATAAAAATAAAAAAAAAAATAAAAAAAAAAATAATCTTCTTTCCCTTTCCATAATTCTCTTTCTTGTGGGAATTCTTCGAGTTGTTTCTAGTGCATGCGCACTCGTTCACAATCGAGACGACTTCGTCAGCAAAAGAACGTATCCTTACGTGCTATTGTTGAAGATCCAGTCCAAAAAATGCCTGGAGACGAAGAACCTCCCAAGGATGATGATGCTCCTGATCTCCGTACAATGGAGGAGCTTTGTCAGCCGACCATGCAAGGTAGGGGTGGGCCCATTGCCCCCCTTAACATTGCGGCTACTGATTTTGGACTCAAGCATCATATGATACAGCAAGTCCGGAATTCGTGCCAATTTCACGGATTACCTGGTGACGATGCAAATAAGCATCTTGATAAATTTCTTGCCGTCACCCAAAGCATGAAACAGACTGGTGTCACCGATGATTCCCTTCGTCTGACTCTCTTCCCCTATTCTCTGACACATCATGCTACTGCATGGTTTGATCGACTTCCCAAGAACTCGATTCACACTTTTGAGGAGATGGTTGCTAAATTTCTAGCCAAATACTTTCCACCATCCATGGTTACTAAGTTACGGAATGACATCAGTAACTTCCGTCAGCTTCCCGATGAGTCTTTGTTTGAAGCATGGGAACGTTATAAACTCTCAATTGATCGGTGTCCAAACCATAACATGTTGCTTGTTACCCAGATAGATACTTTCTATAATGGGTTAACCTTGAGACACCGTGATATTCTCAATGCTGCTGCTGGTGGGACCTTTATGAAAAGGCGTCCCCAAGAGTGCTTTGATTTGATTGAAAACATGACTGCCCACCATAATTTTTGGGATTCCTCAGCTGAGAGGGATGAGTCATGTAAGTCTGTCACTCCAGCATCTTCTGACATGACGGCTCTCACTAAAAAGATGGATGATCTTTCTACTGCTATGTTGAGGATGAACCAAACAATCCAAAATATAGAAAGTCATCAAGTCAAAGCCGTTCACCAAAATTGTGAAACTTGTGGAGGTTCACATTCATATTCCGAGTGTCCAGCCACCGTTGGCTACACTCAAGAGAACGTATATGCTGCTCAAGGTTCCTACAATACGGGAAGTACTAGTTACCAACCACAAGGGGACCGTAACCTTCTTAGCTATCGTTCTAACAACTTCCTAGGACCACCAGGTTTCACTCAAAACCAAAATGCTCAAAATCGTAACCAAAACCAAAATCAGAATCGAATGAACCAAGGTTACCAAAACCAAGGGAATTTCAATCAAAACCAGAATCAAGGTTACCAAAACCAAGGAAGTTATAACCGTAACCAAGGTCAAAACAACTTCCAAGGAAACAGCTCTCAAGGACATGGCAACCAAAACCAGGGAAATTATCAAAACCACGGTTCCAATCAAAACAACCGGGTCCAAAATTTTCCCAATCAATCTCAAGCCATTGTTCCCATTAACCAATACCCTAATCAACCTCTTCCTAACCAAACACAAGCTATTGTTCCAATTGGACCATCAGGTGATGATTTAATGAAATTCATGAAATCCCAGGAAGAGATGAATAGGATGATGATAACTCAGATCGCAGACCTCAAAAAGTCTTTAAATGATCAACCTTCGGGCTCAGGAAAACTTCCGAGCAACACGATCGCTAACCCGAAGGGCGATGCTAAAGCGATCACAACCCGAAGTGGAGTTACATACGAGGGACCCACTATTCCCACTACCTCTTCTTCTCCTCCTCCCAAGGTAGTGGAAAGTGAACCTGAGGCAACAAAGGACAAGGTGCAATCTACAAGCTCACGAAGTACCGCACAAGTCCCTCCTCAAGTTGTCCCGAAACCCAAGACCAAAACAGGAGTTGTTTTCGAACCTTCAGTAGCACCTGTTGAAAACCCTAAATCCAAACCTTCTATTCCTTACCCATCACGTTTAGCAGAACAAAAGCTCCGCGAAAAAGCTAGTCATCAAATGGACAAGTTCTTCCAAATCTTCCAAGATTTGCACTTTGACATAAGCTTTGCGGATGCTATCATATTGATGCCCAAATTTGCATCAACAATCAAAAGTTTGTTAAGCAATAAGGAAAAGCTGTTTGAAATGGCAAAGACTCCTTTGAATGAAAACTGCTCAGCAGTTATCTTGAAGAAGCTTCCCGAGAAGCTAGGAGATCCTGGGAAATTTCTCATTCCATGTATTTTTTCCGGGATGGTTGAATGCTTAGCCTTGGCCGATCTTGGTGCAAGCATCAACCTTATGCCTTATTCAGTATGGAAGAAACTTTCTCTTCCAGAACTTACTCCTACCTGCATGACTCTTGAGCTTGCAGATCGATCTATTTCTCATCCCCTTGGCATTGCTGAGGATGTATTCGTGAGAGTAGGAAAGTTCCATTTTCCAGCAGACTTTGTGGTTGTTGATTTCGACGCTGATCAAAAGGTTCCTCTAATTCTTGGAAGAGGATTCCTAAGAACGGGCCGTGCTCTCATTGACGTATTTGAGCAAGAAATCACTCTACGTGTTGGTACTGAAGCTATCACTTTTAACCTCGATCAAACTTCGAGGTACTCCTCAAATTATGACTCTGAATTGGTTAACCGAATAGATGTCATCGATGTTGCTACTGAGGAGTACTCTCAAAAAGTTCTTGGTTATGTTCATAATTCTTCGAGTGATGATCTCACTCATTCTTCTCAACCCATCATAGCCGACTCTTCCCCTTCTCTCACTCCGTTTGAGGGAAGTGACTTCTTTCTGGAAGAGGTCGAGGCTTTTCTTGCTGAAGATAGTTCACTTCCACATGAAGTTGATGAAAACTATCTTGATCCTGAGGGGGATATTCTTTTGCTTGAAAAATTGTTAAATGAAGATCCGTCTCCCCCTCTTCCACCAAAAGAACTTCATAAAGAGGAAATCAAATCAATTGAAAAAGTTGATGAATTTCCCGAGGTCGAGCTCAAGGAATTGCCACCTCATCTCGAGTACGCATTTTTGGAGGGTGATGATAAATTGCCCGTCATTATTGCTAAAGACTTGAAAGATGAGGAAAAGGCTGCTCTCATAAAGGTCTTGAAGTCACACAAGCAAGCCATTGCTTGGAAACTCTCCGACATCAAGGGTATCGACCCTGAATTTTGCACACACAAGATTCTTATGGAGGATGACTTCAAACCAGCAGTCCAACAACAAAGAAGGGTGAATCCAAAAATTCACGAGGTTATCAAACAAGAGGTTCTCAAACTTCTTGATGCCGGATTGATTTACCCTATCTCGGACAGTCCTTGGGTTAGTCCCATTCACTGTGTTCCAAAAAAGGGTGGCATAACTGTTGTCACGAATGAAGAAAACGAGTTGATTCCAACTCGATTGGTTATGGGGTGGCGTGTATGTATTGACTATCGAAAGTTAAATGATGCCACCCGTAAAGACCACTTTCCTCTACCCTTCATGGACCAAATGCTCGAGAGATTAGCGGGAAACGAGTACTATTTTTTCCTAGATGGTTTCTCGGGTTACTTTCAGATCCCCATTGATCCGCAGGATCAAGAAAAAACTACCTTCACATGCCCATACGGAACTTTTGCCTACCGACGTATGCCTTTTGGCTTATGTAATGCTCCGGGCACGTTCCAAAGATGTATGATGGCCATATTTTCCGACATGATCGGTAAAACAATGGAGGTCTTTATGGATGACTTCTCGGTCATTGGGGATTCGTTCCAAGCATGTCTCTCCAATTTAGAAAACATGTTGAAAAGGTGTAAAGACACCAATCTTTGTCTAAATTGGGAGAAGAGCCATTTTATGGTCAAAGAGGGCATTGTCCTCGGCCATAAGATTTCCAAGAGTGGGATTGAGGTTGACAGAGCTAAGGTTGATGTCATTGCTAAATTACCTCATCCCACTACCGTCAAATGTATTAGGAGTTTTTTGGGTCATGCCGGATTCTATCGTAGATTCATACAAGATTTTTCTAAAATCGCCCGGCCTATGACTCATCTCCTTGAAAAGGATGCTCCTTTTATCTTCTCTCCTGAGTGCGTTGAAGCTTTTCAAACTCTGAAGAAAAAGCTTACTGAAGCACCCATTTTAGTTGCCCCCGACTGGGACTTGCCGTTTGAGCTCATGTGCGATGCCAGTGATTTTGCTATCGGTGCAGTCCTGGGGCAACGAAAAGCTAAACATTTTCAGCCTATCCACTACGCAAGTAAAACTATGACTAAAGCTCAAACTCATTACACCACTACAGAAAAAGAATTGTTGGCTGTGGTGTATGCCTTTGAGAAGTTTTGGCCATACTTAATCTTAACAAAATGCGTGGTGTATACGGATCACTCGGCTCTCAAATATCTCTTTGCAAAACAAGATGCAAAGCCGAGATTGCTCCGTTGGGTTCTCCTCCTGCAAGAATTTGATATCACCATACGTGATAAAAAAGGAGCTGAGAACCTAGCTGCCGATCATCTGTCCCGATTGGAAAACCCTCATCAAGATGTGTTCGAGAAAAAGGAAATCAATGAAACATTTCCTCTCGAAACACTCAACGCGGTTACCTTTCGTGGAGATTCTACTACCCCATGGTTTGCCGACTTTGCAAACTACCATGCGGGTAACTTCATAGTGAAAGGGATGTCGTCCCAACAGAAGAATAAGTTCTTCAAGGATGTCAAACATTATTTCTGGGACGACCCCTACTTGTTTAAAATCTGTGCGGATCAAGTCATTCGACGGTGTGTTTATGGACAGGAAGCTATTGACATTCTCAAAGCTTGCCATGCTGGACCCACCGGGGGCCATCATAGTCCAAACTACACCGCCAAAAAGGTGTTTGATTCCGGGTTTTATTGGCCCACAATCTATAAAGATGCCCAAGACCTCATCAAAACTTGTGAAGCTTGTCAGCGTTACGGAAATATTTCACAACGAAATGAAATGCCACAAAATGCTATTCAAGTTTGTGAAATATTTGATGTCTGGGGCATTGACTTTATGGGGCCATTTCCATCATCTCGAGGAAACAAATATATACTCGTGGCTGTTGACTATTTGTCAAAATGGGTTGAAGCGAAAGCTTTACCCACCAATGATGCCCGAGTTGTGGTAAAATTCTTGAAATCTTTGTTTGCCCATTTTGGAACTCCACGTGCTATAATCAGTGATCGTGGTACGCATTTTTGCAATGACAAGTTTGATAAAGTCATGCAAAAGTATGGTGTAACTCACCGTCTTTCTACTGCGTACCATCCACAAACGAGTGGACAAGTAGAAGTTTCAAATCGGGGTATTAAAAGAATTTTGGAAAGGACAGTAGGAGAAAATCGTGCATCCTGGTCAGACAAGTTGGATGATGCATTATGGGCCTTTCGTACAGCTTACAAAACACCCATCGGGTGTACTCCTTACAAGCTCGTGTACGGAAAGGCATGTCATCTTCCGATTGAATTAGAGCACAAAGCCTACTGGGCCTTGAAACATGCTAACTTTGACCTCCAAACTGCGGGTGATCACCGTAAAGTTCAAATGAATGAATTAAATGAACTACGTGATCAAGCATACGAGAACTCTTTGATCTACAAAGAAAAGACAAAGAAGATTCATGACTCAAAAATCAAGAACCGCGTTTTCAACGTTGGTGATCGAGTCCTTCTTTTCAATTCAAGATTGAAGATCTTCTCGGGAAAACTCAAATCCCGTTGGTCTGGTCCATTCACTATCACAAAAGTTTATCCATATGGTACCGTTGAGTTATCTCAAAATGACGGTCCAAATTTCAAAGTGAATGGCCATCGGTTAAAGCACTACTTTGGAGAGGACATACCACCCATGGTTGTCCCGGATCTTCAAACTTTCCCCAAGAACCAATGAATGCGGGGATCGAGTCAAGCTAGCGACTCGGTGAACAAAAACAGTAGCACACCATATGGGTTTTCACCCATATTTCTGATTTCTTTCTACTTTCTACCACCCTAGTGTGGGGGAGATGCCCCACATGTTGTATATATGAACATTTTCAAAAAAAAAAAAAAAAAGTGTATATAACAAAAATAAAATAATGGCCGTAGTATTTCCCTTTTACGTTCTAAGTTTCGGCATAACAGCCGGTACTTTGAATATTGAGGGCAATATTCATTTCTAAGTGTGGGGGGGAATTCTCACGAATTTCATCACGTATATAAAACCATCTAATTCCCCCATTTTTGGCCAAAAAAAAAAATTTTTTTTTTTTTTTTGGTGGAAGTGCTTTGCACTTACACAACAAATGGTAATCAGTCCACCATGTCTAACAAACAAAAGGATTGGCTAATCCAGGAGCAAACGGCTCTTGGTAAAGATTTCTCAAATCCGTTAACGGCTTGCAATTTGCCCAAAATTGTATGGTAATCGACTCACCATATCTTTATAAGTGAAGAGTTGGCTAGCCCGCAAGTTTATGGCTTGTGGTAAAGGCAAGTTGGAAAACCATAATTGGTAATCAGCTCACCAAAGATAATAAGTGTATTTTATCTAAGAGTTGGCTAGTCCAGAAGCAAACGGCTTCTGGTAAAGACGAATCAAAACCGTTGGCAGCTGGTGGTTTGCTCAAAATCACATGGTTATCGGTGTACCATGGTTCTTACTTGAACTAAAACATTTGGCTACTCCAGAAATGATGGATATCTGGTAAAGAGAAAAATCCATTAAAACTTCATAAAAGATTGCTAGGGACTAGCAATAGTTTAGTGTGGGGGATCGATGAGTGTCTAAATACTCATCATTTCTTTCACATTTTGACTGCAAAATCGTTTAAAAACATGCAGTTATGCTTCAAAATTCAGAAAATATCATTGGATTGTGTTTTTATGTGTTTCAAATGCAAAATGATTAAAAACAAGTGAAAATGAACAAAGTTTGCATAAATGGCAAGTCTAGTCCCTAGAGTTTTAAAAATTGTCAAAAGTAGTCCTTGATTTTCAAAAAATGGAAAATTGTCTTTGATGGTCCTTGTACTATTAAAATTTGGCAAAAATGATCCTTTTGATAATTTTTGAAAACTTACAAATTCAGTCCCTCAAAAATCCAAATGATACAAAAAATGGTCCTTGTGTTTATTAATAAATCCAAGCCGGACCAAAACCCTTTAACCCAAAAAAGAACCCCAGCCAAAGATGAACCCCCTTTCCCTTGTTTTGAACCCCAGGCCACGAAATAAAACTCAAACCCCTTTCCAGTTTCACCTTCCCTCTACCTCAAATAAATAAAACAACTTAACAACTCTCCCACTCACACCTGCAATTCCAGAACACCCCATACTTCCAGCTCAAACCTCACCAACTTGCTCCACCAAACTCCAAAAATCATTTATTGCTTCTTCCTCAGTGCAAGTTACCCCAGAAGAGTGGTTTAGCATTTTGGCGCCAAAACTCGATTTAAAGGCTAGGATCGTTTTTACTCATCCAATGGCTCAGAATGCAAGTGGGAAAGTCTCAGAAGGGTCCACTAACCCTATTTTGTCACTACAAAAGGAAAGAGAAGCAAGGAAGAAGGGTGTGTAGTTTATTAGTTTAATTTATGGTCGTTTTTTTTAAGCTTTATATTTCCAGTGTAATTTTCAGTATAAAAAGATTGTCATTAGCTTTTCAAGTGTATTGTAAAACTTTTCCAAGTATTTAATTTGAGTTTCAGTTAAATATTCAGTTTATGCCATTTTTATGCTTAAATTCTCAAGTTCAATCTTATGTTGTTGTAGTTGATTATATGGACTAAGTTAGATCATATAAGCTCCCAGGAAGCTTTTAAAAGCTTTTAGAAACCATAAAATTCAGTTTAGTGATAAAAACCAAAAATACCAAAAAAAAAATCACATAATTAGATAAAAAATCAAGAATTGCAGCCATGATGATCAAGAAAGCTGGAGCATGGTGAATCTTGGATGGCCATGGGTTAGTGGTTCTGTGGAGAACCTATAGGAGTGATCTTGGGTCCTTGTTCTTGGTTTTTAGCTGGAAGCATTTTGTAAGCCTTTTTGATCCATTTTGGCATTTCTATTGATCTCTGTGTTTCATGCTTGTTATTTGGTATTTCTATGCTCTGTGGTAGTTGTTTAGTCATAATCTTGCTTAAAATTGTCAGCTTATTCTTTGATATTCATAGTTGCTAGAAAATCTCATTTTCAGTCAAAATTAGCTTTGTAGTGATTTCCAGTATTTGGTTGTTGTAATTGATGTTTATGTGTTCAAATAGGCTCATTGTATCATGTTATGTAATTCTGAATCAGTCTCATGGATTAAATCATTGGTTTGCTTTGAAAATCATAAAATCTGTCAAGAATAGGGGTGTTTGGTTTTGCTGTGAAATCTGTGTTAGAGGTTGAATGTGGTGTTGTTCTTGTTTGATGTACTACACATTAGGTCCAAATAACTCAGAGAAACAATAAAATCCAGTCCTTATTTGATAAAAAGTCAAAGTGACCTTTTATTTGATCTTGTGTGCTCACTGTTGTGATTTCAAGTTCCAAGTTCATGATTTTGTGTTAACAAGTTGTTATAATTGATCAATCAAGGTTCATAACATCTTAATACATCATATTCAGTAAGTTAGAAGTGATTAAAGTTCGAAAAAGTCAGCCTAGTTCATAATTCGAAAGTCAAAATTTAGGCAGTCTGCATTATTCCAGTTTTTGTGGTTTTTTGAGATCTTTGGTG
Source organism: Artemisia tridentata subsp. tridentata (assembly GCA_021014915.2). Classification (NCBI taxonomy): domain Eukaryota; kingdom Viridiplantae; phylum Streptophyta; class Magnoliopsida; order Asterales; family Asteraceae; genus Artemisia; species Artemisia tridentata. The sequence continues at coordinate 80,252,989 of CP139508.1, forward strand.
ATTTTTCTTGTGCTCATTATAAGCCCTCATAAGCCAATCTTTTGGAATATTAAAGTCACCCAGCTCATCTTTCTTAGGAATTATTTTCAAGATTTTTAGATTAGCTTTTCAAAGCTTTTTCTGCCCTTGAAAAGGGGCAATTTTGCCCTGCTGCATATGCGACAGCAGCCAATGGGCTTGTGAAATTCATGGTTCAAGCTTCATTCTTGTTGTTCATTATTGTTGTTAGTTGATTACATTGAAGTTGTGTTTGTGTATGTTGGTGTCTAGCTTATTTCATTAAGTTCTAGCTTACTTTGCCTTTACTTCTAGCTTATAGATTATTAACTAGTTTCTTAAAACATCAAAAATCTATTTTTAGCCAAAATAGCTACTGTTGGTATTTTCAATTTCGAACAGACCTTTTTAGTGTTTTTTAGAAATGTTGATTTTGTAAAAGTTGCTTAAACTTAGTTGTTAAGTAGTTTTGTAAAAGAAAAATTGAAAAAAAAATAGTTTAAAGTTTTGCAAAAAGTGGGGTTCAAACCCAGGACTTCGAGCTCACCAGACCACAAGCACACACGCACCAACCACTCTGCTCTTTGGTGTTTTGTGTTATACTTTGTTTTCCAATCTTATTTAACCTTGTTTTGTTTTCTCCTTTTTAAGCTTATATAAGCTGTTTGGCTTATAACAGCTTATTCACAAAAGCGAGTTCCTCCTTTTTATTTTTCTCATCTTTGTAATCATATAAGTTAATTTAGGAAAAAGTTTCATAATTTTCTTGATAGTTTTAATATTTTTAATCTTTTAATTAGTTTAAATTAGTAATTAAATTATAATAAATAGAATTTTAATCAAAAAATTAATTTTCCTTTTTCAAAAATTTTCTTTTATCATTAGGTTTATAAAAAAGTAATTTTTACATTTTTAGGATTAATATTGTTTCGTTTTCACATTTTATTTTACACGTCTACGTTTATTTAAACGTACGTTTTCGTATTCCGTTTATACCCTTGTAGTGTAATCAACCAATCCAATCATTTGTTTACCCCTTTCAACAACACTTGATCACAAGTCGTTCTAAACACAATTTCACATCTCGTTGGGAAAAACGACCCAGATTTGCAATCTCTTTTGCGATACTTGGAAAACTCTCTATACTACATTTGACGTATCGACCCCTAAAAAGGCCGTTATCAAATTTCACCACAAACGACTGTCTGAACTTGAAAATGGTTACAGTGATTCTGTTTCAAGGGAAAAACATTTGCAAATCAAATACGACACTCTTGATGTTAAACTGAACATGCAAATTAAATCCTTAAAAGCAGAAATTTCTGATTTAACCAACCAACTTTCTAAACAAAAATCAACTTGTTCTGATCTTGAAAAAGAGAAAAAAGAGTTGCAAGCAAAGTTTTCAAAACGAGAAGACGAACTTCTTGATGAAGTTCTTGATAAACAGGAAACTATTAAAAAGTTGGAAGAAATTCTTGTCAAAACGGGTCATTCTGCTCAAACGATTAATATGATAATTAACGACAAAAACCCGATTTTACACACAAGAAAGAAAATGGCTCTCGGTTGTGAAAACCCTTGTTATCTCAAGAAAGCTCAGGAAAAACAGAATGTGCTATATAATGGTAATATTATAAATGATGTGCATGATCCACCTGCTACTTATGATACGAATGAAACGATTGAGCTTACGAAAGAGAGTCGAATCAAAATGAGACAATTGAACAGCGAAATCAAACCGATTGATTATAATGAAGCAAACAAACTTGCTGGAGTTCATCTTGTCAAAAAAGAGTCACCTTTGTTTTTCAAAAAACCAGTGGCTGCCTCAAAATTCAAAGTTGTTTCAAAACATCTTTCTAACATCGAACAAATGTACTCTACCGACACTTCCGCAAGTGAAGCTAGAATACTATTGGCCGATCTTAAAAGGAGAATTGAAATGCTTCAAGATGTTGTGGCAACCAAAACAAATGCTAAAATCAACGATTGGTTCAAAAGTTTTGAAACTGAACAGAAAAAGATGTTCGAAACAGAGATTACTCCCATTGTATCTGGCATACATGCAAGAGCAATTCATGTTGAGAACGCAATTATCAAAGAAGTAACTGAATTTGTCAAGGACCACACATCCTTGGTAATTGAAGCCAATGAAAACATTGAAAAAATCAAAGTTTTGGAAAAACAAAATGACGCACTCTCTGAAGAAGCTCTTTCAACTGATATTATGTCCATTATTTATCAAATGTATTCTGTTGAAGATGATGAAAGACTTCGAGCTGAGACTTCCGAAATTGTTTCAAAATATGAAAAGGCGCTTGCTAAGATTGAAAAACAAAATGTCACATATTTTAAACAACTTGATCAGAAAAAAGAAGAATGCAAGTATGACAAATTGTCGTATGAGCGTTCTTACAAAAACATGCAAGAACACATTGATCTTTTGAAGTCTCAGCTTGAAAGTCAAAAAGGGAAGGGTGAGGAAACTAAGTTTGCAAAACCATCAACTTCGGACAAACCGGTTGTAAAACCAAAAATATCAATTTCTCAAAATGTTCCGAAAGCTGATGTGATAATTGATTTGACAAAACCAGTCACTCCAACACCCTTGCCCAAGTTTACTGCGATAGGAAAAGGAAAAGCTGTTGTCGAAAACTCAAATGTGATAGCACCTGACCTTAATAGGATTAGTCCCACTACTGCGTCTGCCTCTACATCTCAATCACATAGGGCGATAGACAAAAGTGCAAAAGATAATCCAAAAGAGTCTAGGAATGCTACTACAAATTCAAAGGACAACAAGTTGAATCCTAATGTGTGTACCCCTAGGAATAGCTCACCAAATGTGACCACAAATACTGTTAAAGAATCTGTTGGTTCAAACAACATGGTCCACAATTCCTATCTAGAAAAAGCTAGGAAAAAGGCACAGCTTCGAAAAGATGGAATTTTAGGAACACCATCCACGGTGATGAATTCTACAACATTACAAGGCACTGCTAGTAGTAGTAAACCATTACCTAGAAACTCTAAACAAAAGACTAGGGATTGGCCTGCATCTAAGAGTAGTTGCGAAAAAGAAAATGTTAAACAAGTAGAATGCAACACTAAGAATTCCTCTTCGAACAGAAAACAACCTTCAAATGACTGTAGTGACAAAGTTAAGGTTGCTGTTTTGAACAAGAATGTTGAATTTGTCTGTCCTACATTTCAAAAATGTGTCTTTTCAGCTAATCATGATGCATGTGTGGCACAGTATATCAAGAAAGCAAATTTGCGTGCTAAGGCACAATCCTCTAAGACACCAAATAGAAACACACCCGTTGATAAGAAGCAAAAAGCTAAGAATTCTACCAAGTGGATCCCTACAGGATGTAGTTTTTCTCAAAATGAGACTTCCGCTGTATCTGAAAAGAAAACAACTCCTAGGTCCTGCATTAGGTGGATTCCCACGGGAAAAGTTTTTAATACGGTCGGTCTTAGATGGATTCCCACAGGAAAGATTCTTGATAGTCGCACCACAACAAGTAGTAGTGAACATCATCAGGATAAGAATGAAGAAACCACTACAACCATTGATAGTGAACACCCTCAGAGTGATGATTCATGTGCTGCTAACACTACTATTTGTGCATATTCTTCTTTTGTGGATTCTGTGGATGCAGGTACTTATGAAAGTGCAGAAGGTTCATACAACCAATGTGGAAAAGAAGAACTCTATGCCAACATCTCATTTGGAAATCCTGGTCTTATTCCTCTCTTAACTCCACTTCTACTTGTTCATACTTAATTCTTCTTTGTGAATACATTTTTTTTAGAAAAAATCAAAAACAAAATTCAAAATTTGAAAAACCAACAAAAGCAAAATATAAAAATAGAAAATTTCCAAAAAGACAAAAACAATATAAAATATAAAATTCAAAAATATTCTTCTCCGGCATGTCTCTCGTATAATCGATATTCTGTACGTACCTAGAAATGTCATTCAACAATGATACGGGCATGTACAGATGCTTGAGCGAGAGTTCATTTAAATGTTTTCAAAATATGTCGTTTCTCAAAATTTCTTCTCTAAATGGCTTCTGAGAGACTCACTCCAGAACCCGTGCTTAACCCAATGGCTTCTAATCATATCGGATTAGGACCCGCGCCTCAAAGAAAGGAAAGTGCTTATTCAAAATCTTTCAGAGCACTTATCCTAAAAATCTCAATGGCTTGTAAGTATTTCAGCTTACAACCCGAACTTCAAATAAAGGAAAGTGTTGTGCAAATCCAATTTCTCTTTTTCAAACACTTATCCTAAAAACAAATGAAGATACTTCTCCTACAATATCTTCAAAGATTTTCAAAATCTTTTCTCTCTTGAGCACATTTCCTTCAAGATTTTTCAATAAGATTTTTCCAAATCTTTCATAAAGTGCTCAAGATAACTCCCTCCTAAACCCTTAAAACTGCTTTTAAATTAAAATGTTTAACCATATGCTTTGTTTAAGGGGGAGTAGAAAAACAAAAATGTTCCAATTTCATGCTCAAATCTGTCGTTCTCTCCAAAAGTTTTATTTTAATAGTTGATATCAAAAATATCACTGCATGCTATTTTTGAGGGGGAGAAGAATTGATTAAAATGTGATCAAAAGGTTTAAAGTCCGTGGAATCTCAAAGTATGCTTTTCAAAAAGACTCAGTTCTAACCATCGAATTGACGAAACCTATTTGTCCGTTATCGAAAAGACTTGTCCGGGACGGGTAATAATTTCAAGATGGTTATCCATTGATGTAAACGTGTCTCGCAAAGGACTTGTCTGAGTAGAATGTACCAATTCGAGAGATGATCCTTTGATATGACCGGGACGGGTAATAATTTCAAGCTAGTTTAACTAGTGATGTAAGCGTGTCTCGCAATGGTCATATTTAATGAAAATCGATCAATTCAAAATGTGCGAACTCTACCTAACATGTGCAATTCTTTCTTACTCGTGAACTGTTTATTGAAACCTTGGGGTGTGAAAACATTCAAAACTGTTTTGAATGGACCTAACTGTTGTTTTTGATTTGCTATAACTTGTTGACTGGCTAAGGTTAGATATGCGATAGATGTTTGTCTTAAACCAGGGTAGCAAATAATCTAGTCTTAATTTGCTATAACATGGTGCCTGGCTAAGGTTGGATATACCTAGGGCCCTACTCCTACTGTGACTATCAATATGAAAGAGGGCTTTTGTGACATATCATATTGATAATTTATGATTGTGATTGTTGATGTTTGTGGAATTGTGATTTATATCTATCTTAGTCCAGTGTAGCAAATCACTTATCTTGGTCCACTGTTATACTTTTTATAAAACCTATGAACTCACCAGCGTAAGCTGACCCTTTTTGCGTGTATTTTCAGGTTAAGGCGATAACTTATTTTTGGAGGCGCTTGGCAAGGGGCACAGTCATAGAAGACTCTGATAAATATTTGGGACCGCTTTACATATTTTATGGGCCTATTTCCGCAGTACTTTTGAATAATGAAAATTTAACACTTTTTGCTAATGTATTTTATTCTAAATTGTTGAGATGAAAACCATTCTTTGTACCTTGTGTTGTGATACCAATTGAGTAGCACCTCAGTGTATTGTATGCTTTCGCTGAACCCGATTTTGGGGGTGTTACACATACAAACATAAGTACCAACTATTAATGTAACACCCCGAAACCCGTTTTTAAATACTTTAATAATATAGTGCCTTGAATGAGTTTGACTACGACTTTTATTAGTTGAATGACTTTACGTGATTGGTTAGTCAAACCCGGTAGTCAAACTATAAGTAAATATATTATGTAAATGGTTTTAGAAAGTATCGTGTGTCATAAATATAAGGGAAAATAACTTGAGGGACCTAAGTTGCCAAATTCTCAAACTGGTACTAGAACCAACTTGTTTTTAGTAATAGAACCAACTTGTTTTAGTACTAGAACCACCTTGTTCTAGCCTGCAGGGACTATTCTTGCCACATGACAAAAAATGTAACTAGCTTAAAGATGAAGAAACTCTTATACATTCCATAAGTTTTTGGAAATGCTCTAGTTATGTATGTGTGTGTGGTACGGTCCAACCAAGAAAAAGAGGGAAGAACAAGTTGAGGTCTAATGATCAGAAGAATTAAAAGTGTTTGTGCAAGACTTAGCTCTAACAATGATCCTTGAAGTAAGTTGTAAATTGATGAGTTAGGGTTCTTGAGGTTCAAATTGGGTTTTGGATAATTGATATTCTAAAACCTATATTGAGGTGTTTGTGATGATGGGTTAAGATTGTTTAATGAATTAAGAGTAAATTGATGATTTGAAGGTTTTGGTCATATGATCATATGAGTGATAGAGATAGGTTTAGTTATGGTTATGGATAAGTTTAGACACCTTGGTTATTATGTAAATTATATGTATTGATATGTGGTGATAATTATGGATTAGGAGTCAAGCAAGAAGAGATGTTGGTGATGTTCTTGATAGAATTAGCTTGGAATCAAGGTAAGTAACTTGACTATAACAAGGTGTTATATTGAGTTGTAACATATTGTGTATTATGTGTTTTGTGCTATATGTTTGATTGTTATAAAGGAATAAAAGGGTTATGTTTTAATAACCTTGGATTATGTTAGAAAGTGGATAGTTGGCTAAACTAGCTAGGATGTGCTTTGCTTATTTGATAAGCTAGTGAAGGTGTGAAGCTTATGTTGATATGGGCAAAGGCAAGTGAATATGTGATTTTAGCTCTTGGTCTAGTAAGTGATAAATATAATGCAAATATGTTTATATGATGCATAGTAGCTTGTTATGTCTTTTAGTTACTAAGTCTAATGCTTATAGTTTAGTTGTTTAACCATTTTGTAGGTTTGTATGATTTAAAGGATGGCTCAGATAGTAGCTCATGGTGCTAACAAGGTTGGAAGTGTTTATTGATATTATACAAGTGTATATGTTAGATACCGAGCTCGAAGCAATGTTGAACCCCCCAAATTGATGTTTAAGTATCGTAAAGTGATTTATAAATGTTGTTGATAAGTGTCCAAGTCCAGGTCTTGGATGGTCTTGTGTATTGTGTAAGTTGAGTTGAAAATGGATAAAATAAGGGTGTTTGGCAAAACACCCGTAGGTTTGTAAAGTATATGCTCAAGGGTTGTTTAGACCAAAAATGTTTATGAAAATGATGTATTATTTTATGTCAATGATTTTTGAAAAGTTTCATGTTTTATCGAGTCTTGGAAGTTGAGTTTTGGTCGTTTTAGTTAAGTATGAAAACGGGATAACAAGTATTACAGAAATTTGTGTTCTCTTTGAAGAATCATATCGAGTAAACCGTAAGTCCGTAGGATTCGAGCCACCTATCATTTGAAAGGTAACTGAGTCTAGTTTCACTTAAGAATAATCTTAAGGGCTGTGTTGATCCCAGTTGAGCTTCACGATCTTATTAATTACTTTAGATAAATCTAAGGTAATCGGTATAGAAACTGATCTTGAGTTGTATATCAAATATTATGCGGAAACTAATACTTGATCTTAAGAAGAATAAATGAATTATCAAACAACACTTCAATTATATTAATAACGATTGCTCAATAGCAATAGGGTTAGAAGAAACCTTGAAGTGTAAACAATAATACGTATGCTAAGATAATCGATATCTAACCCTAATCCTAGAACCTCCTTTTATAGCGTAAGGAGTCCTAGTCGGTTTACAAGACTTTCTATACAAGAAAAATATCTTACGTATCTTTTCTATACTTATCCTTAACATACTATACATATCTAATAAGCAGCAGAGTAAATCTTCTAGCAGCAGAGTCTTCGTGAGCTAGCAGCAGAGTTACACTATGCTTATTCTTCCAAACCAGCAGAGTCACAAAACAGCAGAGTCATTGTACTAATCAGCAGAGTCACATAACTATTCAGCAGAGTTATGTTTCTCGAATCAGCAGCATCTTTTAGACCCAACAATCCTCCCCTAAACTTGATATTTTTCTTCAAAAATCATCAAGTTTCTTTTAAACCCAGATAACCACCAGGAGGATGCTTTCAAACACTTTACTGATTTGATGTCTTTGATTCCAGTACTTTTCTATACCTTGCTACTAACTCAAAAGCTTGATGATCTGATAAGAATGGTTTTTGCAAACTTAGCTTACCAGGTTGTAACATTTGATACAGAATAGATGTACTGTTGTTGATGACATAATCCTTCTCCACAAGCATATACACAGTCACACCTATACATGATAAGAGATGAACTCCACAAGATTGATATAAATACCATTTCTGAACTGTGGAGCTTAGTAACTTCTTCCATTCAATACTTCTCTCATCTGGTTCAAACATATTCTTCAAATAGTAATAGTGAAGTCTTTCATATACCACCTCTGGTCTAGTATCTCCATAATTCATCTTGTATAGATTCCAGAGTTGTATAATATCATCCCTATCCATGTAGTGCAACATCTGAGAAAAACTAACATATCCAACACTTGAGCCATTTGATCTCTTAATCACCCAACATGCTTGACTACCATCTAAAACATCATGTGAGTATGAAATGATTGGATATTTTGTTGACAAAGGAACTTCATTAAGTAACTCAGGTTCTTCTTGAGGTTTATGAACTGTAAGATCCATAATCCCTTTCATATCATCTGCAGATACTTCTTCAAAATTATGCTCATTAGTCACTTCTTCTTTCTCAGACACACTATCCTCTTTCTCTGAATCACTCATCACTACTGACTGAGTTCTTCTCCTCTTCCTAGCCACCTGCTTTACTCTTCTACCAGTCCTCTTATAACCAATAACTTTCTTAACTTCTTTCTTCTCAACTTCCATGGTATCCTTGTCACCTTGCTTCTTTGAAACACTTCCAGATGCTTTCATATGATCAGATTCTATAACCTCTGGCTTTCTCTTCTTTTCAGAAACTTTTCTTGGATTTAGCTTAGCATAAGTTTCATAAAATTCCTTTTCAATTATAGCATCTGACTTTCCCTTGAAATCCTTCATCTGATAATTTCTTGCATTCTTCAAGTAATACTTCATATCATTAACCACTGCTTTCCTTGAAGGTGACTTAGGTTTGTAACCATGCTTCTGTGCTTCTTTAATCCTCATAATCAACTCTTCCCACTTAGCCACTCCATTCTTTCTGAGTATAACCTCAACAAGCTCTTTTGTCTTTTCATTTCCTTTCATAGCTGCTCATCATTTGTTATCAAGAAAGCTTCACCTCTTACAATCATATCAGAATCAATGAAATACTGCAATTGTTCATTGAATTCTTCTTGATTAACTTCTTTAAATGTAGAGCTTTCCATAAGTTCAAACTGATTTCTTTCTTCATCAGCTGCAACACTTCTTGCATATTCTTCATCCTGAGCAATCTGAGCTTGTTCACCAGCCAACTTTTGCATTTTTTCAAGCTCTTCAGCAGATTCAGCAGCAGGTTGTTGTTGTGATGGTGTGGGTGTATTAGTTCCTTTGTTCATATCAGCAGAGTGTTTTGGCCTGGCAGCGGAGTTGAGAGAACTGCTACTATGTTTATTCCCTTGTTGCCGATCAAGATGGTGATTCTGATGATGATTCTTCTGATGAGATGCCCGAATTAGAAGAAGTGTATGTGGATACTGATGATGAAGTTGTTGATGTTTTTGGTGCTGAAGCTGATTTATCCAATTTGGAGACTGATATACCTGTTAGTCCCACACCAACAACAAGAATCCACAAGATTCACCCAAAGGAGCAGATAATTGGTGATGTTCACTCTGCTGTTCAGACTAGAAGTAAATCAAAAGGGTTGAGTGATTTGCTTGATCAGGGATTGTTTGCTCAAACACTTAAGAAGAGGAATAGCCACAAGGATTTACAAAATTGCATGTTTGCCTGTTTCTTATCTCAAGAAGAACCCAAGACCATTCACAAGGCTTTGAAAGATGAAAGTTGGGTTGAAGCTATGCAAGAGGAGTTGCTGCAGTTCAAGCTTCAAGAGGTCTGGACATTAGTTGATTTGCCTAATGGAAAAAGGGCAATTGGTACAAAATGGGTGTTCAGATGTAAAAGAGATGAAAGAGGTATTGTTATCAGAAACAAGGCTAGATTGGTGGCTCAGGGATACACTCAGGAAGAAGGGATAGACTATGATGAGGTATTTGCCCCAGTTGCAAGACTGGAGGCTATCAGACTTTTCTTGGCATATGCCTCATACAAGAATTTTCCTGTGTATCAAATGGATGTGAAAAGTGCTTTCTTGTATGGAAAGATACCTGAAGAGGTTTATGTGATGCAACCACCTGGGTTTGAAGATCCTAAGTATCCTGATAGGGTCTACAAGGTGAAGAAAGCACTGTATGGACTACATCAAGCTCCTAGAGCTTGGTATGACACCTTATCCCAGTATTTGTTGAATAATGGTTTTTGCAGAGGAACCATTGATAAAACATTGTTCATTAAGAAAGACAAAAAGGATATCCTACTTGTTCAGGTTTATGTAGATGATATCATTTTTGGGTCTACAAATAAGGTGTTATGTGAAGGATTTGAGAAGCTTATGCACAGCAGGTTTGAGATGAGTTCTATGGGAGAACTGACTTTCTTTTTAGGGCTTCAAGTTAAGCAGAAGTCAGATGGGATTTTTATTAGCCAAGACAAGTATGTGGCTGATATGTTAAAGAAATTTGGTTTCAAAGATGTGAAGGCAGCTAAGACACCAATGGACAAAAACAAACCTTTGCTCAAGGATGAAGATGGGGTAGAGGTTGATGTACATCTTTATAGGTCAATGATTGGTTCATTGATGTATCTGACTGCTTCAAGGCCAGATATCATGTTTTCTGTGTGTGCTTGTGCTAGATTTCAAGTGTCCCCAAAAGTTTCACACTTGGAAGTAGTCAAAAGAATTTTTAGGTACCTAAAGGGTCAACCAAAATTGGGTCTTTGGTATCCTAATAATTCACCATTTGACTTGATAGCATACTCAGATAGTGACTATGCTGGAGCTACTATGGATAGAAAGTCAACCACTGGAGGTTGTCAGTACCTTGGACATAGACTGATCTCTTGGCAATGTAAGAAACAAACAGTGGTGGCTAATTCGACAACTGAAGCAGAATATGTTGCTGCTTCTAGCTGCTGTGGACAAGTGCTCTGGATTCAGAACCAATTGCTGGATTATGGGTACAATTTCATGAACACAAAAATTTTCATTGACAAAAATAGCACAATGTGTATTATCAAAAATCATGTTTTTCATTCTAAAACAAAACACATAGAGATAAGACATCATTTTATTAGAGATTGTTATGAGAAAAAGCTAATTCAAGTGGTTAAAATACATACTGACAACAATGTTGCTGATTTACTTACAAAAAGTTTTGATATAAGTAGATTTCAATTTTTAGTTGCTAGTATTGGCATGATAAATCTTTAATCCTTAACCATCTTATCTCTGTATGATTTTGTACATTTTTGTAAGGATTTGTGCTGTTTGTTAAGTCAAAAGTTGCTGTTTGTTAAGTTGTTTGCTGTTTGGTTGTCTGCTGCTATGCTACTCTGCTGCTATTTTTGGATATTCTTGCTTGTGTTTGTGGTTTTCTACTAACCTTTTGCAGATTTACATGAACACACAATCTATTAAAGCAAGGAAATTTAAACATTCATTGATAATTAAAGCAAAGTACAAGATGAAGTTTTCTTACAACCATTGATCAAAAGAGTACAAAAGACAACAAGAACCATGGATTCACAACCTAAATTCTAGCAAAGTCAGGCATGACCTTGCTGCGAGGTCCTCGAGTACCCATGGCTTCAAATACTCTTGGACAGGGCAGAGCAAGTACTACTGATCGTGGAGGTGGACTCTGCTGTTGGCTTGTTGAGGGAGCTGATTTCTTCTGCTGCTTCTTCTTCTTTGGAACAGGGGGTTTCGGCTCAACCGTACTTGGCTTTGGATGAGGCAGGTGGACACTCTTTGCAAAGGCGGCGGCGGCATTCTCCATTTGCTTCTGCAGCTCAGCGGTCAAAGGATGTTGTGGAGGATCGATTTCCCAGACACCTTGGTAGAATGTCATTGATTTCGGCCATGCTTTTGTTTCTTCATCATCGCTTGAATCTACAAACGAAGATGGTGTCGATGGGAGTGGGTCAGAGTATTCTTCTTCCACAACTGCTTTCCCTTTTCGTTGTGATGTTGATGCACTCTGAGGAAAGTAACTTGCCCACCCTTGTGAATCGTCTGAAGATGAATCTGATGATATGTCGATGATTGGAGCTTTTGATGAACTCATGATTTGTTGATTTTGAGTTAGGGTTTGTGAATTGGGGATTTGCTGAAGAGATTAAGGGATTTTTTTTGGACTTCAATGAGGGGTTGGTATGGTATTTAAGGAAGTGATTTTGAAGATATTGGGAAAGTTGACTTTTGGTCAACACTTTCTTAACTCTGCTGATGAGTTTGAAAGTAGAAGGGTCAAATTGAAACTTTTGGCGCGTTCTTAAACCTAATTAGATCAAAACGGTCTTATACACCAATTCGATCTCATTACCTTTTAATTGCTCAAAACTACATTTGATTCTCACTCAAGAACATTAATTCATATCATTTCACCCAAAACCCCCAAATCAAATGGCTCGAAGAACGTTTCCGGAAGAACATAATCAAATTGCATTTCTGAGTAAGGTTTCTGCAGCTGCTGGATTTCATGAGGTTATGGATTTTCTGAGTGCTTCTAGATTAAGGTATGCATTAACAGTTGATCCTACCATTTATAAATCTCATATGCAACAATTTTGGTCAACTGTTAAGTTGGATATACTAGATGGTGAGGAAAGATTGATAGGTAGTGTGGATGGGGAGAATATTGTAGTTAGTGAAACAACCATTAAAAGAAGTCTTCGCTTATCAGGCATATCTACACCTCCTACCCTTACCCCAGAAATTGTTATGACTGAGCTTGAGAACATTGGATATGAGAGACCTGAGGCTGGTGGAACATTTTTGAAAGGTCGTCTTTGTCCCCATTGGAAGTTTTTGTTACATACTTTACAACACTGCTTATTTCCCAAAGTAGGTGGATGGAGTGAGTTTAGTGCTTCTCAAGCTATGGCTTTAGTGTGTTTGGCAACAGGGCAACCATTTGATTTTTCTTCTATGATATTTGAGGGTATGAAGAAGTTTATTAAGAAGAAGTTCTATTTGTATCCAAGGTTTCTACAACTTGTTATTAACTCTCAGCTAAAAGAACCCTTGAGGCATACAAATGTTGAGCCCTGTAGTAGAATGGCAATCAAGATGTTTGCTTTTCTAAAGAAGAATGGAAAAGGTTTTTCTGGTGTTATAACTCCCCTTACTGAGCACATCTTGAATATAGTGGCTGCAGTGAATGAGGATGAAGAGGCTGGAACACCCACAGTTTCCCATCACACATCCTCATCTACAAGTTTGCATGTGTCATCATCAACTGAACCTCAGAATACCCAATCACCTAGGACTTCACCACATGAGGACATTGTGCTACCTCAGGCCAATGTTAGTATGGATGCAGATGAGGCTGATACAGGTGTTGGAGGTATCATGATGGAAGAGGCTGGCACTACTGTTTCCAACTTAGTAGTTGAACAGGACAGTGCTAACATAATTAAGACCTCAACCATGGCAACATCTTTTGTAGAAGGTTCTCAAGAACCTAATACAACTGATGGTAACCCCAGCCAAATGGCTAACTTGGGGGGCTCAGCTGTTCAATCTCGGATTGAGACTGAGTTTGTGTCCAAAGATTCACCTCTCCGAGAAGGTCACACATCTCGAAGTGATGAGGACAGAACTGAAACTATTGAATTGATGGACACTGATGTACATATTGACATTGCCAATGATACACCTCTCGGACCAGGTCACACAGGTCGAAGTGTTGAGGCTAGCATTGAACTTGAAAAAGATGATTTGACGGTTAAAACCCCTGTACAAAATGCCAATTCCAGTGATCAACCTCTCGGGTCAGGTAACACAGACCGAAGTTGTGAGGATATCATGAAACAATTTAAGGAATTGACGGATAAATGCACAAAACTGTCACAGGAGGTTCTTGGTTTAAGAAAGGAGTTATCAACAGTCAAAGCTTCTCAAGGTGCTGAGATAAGAAGGCTTAAGCTCAGGGTTACCCATCTTGAGGGGAGGTTGAAGAAGAGTTCCAAACCAAGTTTGGAAGAGGATGCTTCCAAACAGGGGAGGAATAATCAGGAGACTGTTGTGAATTCTCAGGATCAGGAAGTTGTAATAGATTCAGGGGAGGTTGAAAAGAAATCAGTTGAAAATGTTAGTGATAAGAGTGAAAAGGGTGACTCTGCTGGAGCAGAACACTCTGCTGATGGGTTAAAAGTTACTGCTGTTGATACTGAGAAGAGTGCAGAAGAAAAGGACTCTGCTGAATCAGATGATGAAAAGTTAACCTTAGCTCAAGTACTGCTGAATATGAACAAAGGAACTAATACACCCACACCATCACAACAACAACCTGCTGCTAAATCTGCTGAAGAGCTTGAAAGAATGCAAAAGTTGGCTGGTGAACAAGCTCAGATTGCTCAGGATGAAGAATATGCAAGAAGTGTTGCAGCTGATGAAGAAAGAAATCAGTTTGAACTTATGGAAAGCTCTATGTTGATCCCAGTTGAGCTTCACGATCTTATTAATTACTTTAGATAAATCTAAGGTAATCGGTATAGAAACTGATCTTGAGTTGTATATCAAATATTATGCGGAAACTAATACTTGATCTTAAGAAGAATAAACGAATTATCAAACAACACTTCAATTATATTAATAACGATTGCTCAATAGCAATAGGGTTACAAGAAACCTTGAAGTGTAAACAATAATACGTATGCTAAGATAATCGATATCTAACCCTAATCCTAGAACCTCCTTTTATAGCGTAAGGAGTCCTAGTCGGTTTACAAGACTTTCTATACAAGAAAAATATCTTACGTATCTTTTCTATACTTATCCTTAACATACTATACATATCTAATAAGCAGCAGAGTAAATCTTCTAGCAGCAGAGTCTTCGTGAGCTAGCAGCAGAGTTACACTATGCTTATTCTTCCAAACCAGCAGAGTCACAAAACAGCAGAATCATTGTACTAATCAGCAGAGTCACATAACTATTCAGCAGAGTTATGTTTCTCGAATCAGCAGCATCTTTTAGACCCAACAGGCTGGTTAGTAACAGATTATTGTCAGTTTACTAAAGAGCATCAGGAGGTCAGTTTTGGGTCACGTCGTTTCCGTGAAATTTTTTACGTATGTTACGGGTCGGGTCCCTCTTTCCTAAATCCGTTAGTTTTTTTTCCGATAAATGTATATTTAAACAAGTAAAATGTCAAAAAAAGCCCTCACTTTATTATTATTATTATTATTATTATTATTATTATTATTATTATTATTATTATTATATTATTATTATTATTATTATTATTATTATTATTTATTTATTTATTTATTATTTTTTATTTTTTTATAAACATCACTTCATTAAAAACTCATAGAATTTACAAGAAATTGGTGGGAAGCCGAGAAACCAACTGGGCCCCCACACCTCTAGCAATAGCAAAACCAATTCTATTAAAAATATGAACCGCAGCACGCGCCCCAATGTCTTGAGTCATAGAGAATCGTCGAATACGCTTTAGTAGGGTTACTGCATCCTTCTCAAGTTCTCCAAAAGAAGAGAAAGAGAAGGGGAGGAAACCATACCCGATATCAACACATTTGGCATCGTACTTGACACGTTTACGCTGTGCTGCATCAATAACTGCACGCCCTGGCATAAAATCAATCATCCCAGATTGCGTCAAAGGCGACGAACCCGTAAGATCAACACATACATCACGCCCATCGTCCCAAGAATAAAGCAATATATCAGCCGGTCGTAAGGATCTGTCCCTGTCTCCATAAAGCCCAATATCCACCTCCTTACGAGCTGAGATTCCAGACCGAGAACAAATATCAACAAGAACATCACGTACAATGTTATTATTATTATATATATATATATTTTTTTTTTTTATTATTTTTTTTTTATAAAGGTAAAATACATTAAATAAAATGAAAGAGTTATGTACAAGGCATAGCACAAGAGAAAGGAACTGTTAGGATAAACCCTAAACAGCCCCTCTCTTGCCTAGAAAACAAAAAGAGCAAACAGAAATGGACAAAACCCATTCTGATACAAAAGATATCAAATGACTAAAGCTATTAATAACCAAAACATATCTAACATAATCCAGGTAGCCCCCAAAACCACAAGTCAAAGCAGGAAAACAAGCTTGATCTAGAGCTATCAACATACTCTGAATACATGGGACAATGCAAAGGGACCAACCAATGCACCTCCAAACATCACCATATGATGATAGCCCATAGAAAGCTAGGCTGCTAGGACTGAGCAAGGGGTAAATACCATACTTTGCAGCCATAACAATGCCACAAGAATACTCCAAATAGCTAAAGCCAAGCAATGCAGAAACCACAAGGCTGTAATGATACTTTTGCAGGCTTGAGACCAAATCTTCCTTAGGCTCCCAATTCACTTCAGATCTTCTAACAACAGCCATGAAAGTGGATGAATCTTCAAGCAACATATCATCCATTCTATCCTGTCTCGTTAAAAAACCTTGGCAAATAAAAACCCTGTGGGAAAACTTTGCACAAGGAAAAAGAGTACAGGACCTGAAAATGTCATTAGTGCAAAAAAAACAAGCATAATGTCTAAAATATAAGCATTCCAAACCATAATATGCAAGTCTACACCCGGAGCATGATCAAGGCTAAACCAGAAAGTCAGCGCATAAATAAAGTAATCATTCCTGTAGTGCATAACTATCTGACCTGCACTCTTCACAACAATAAACAAAAGACCAACGCAGAAATAATGATTCGGTTCTGTAGTGCATAGCCTACTCTCCACCCAACAACCAAAATGTAAGCCAGCGCAGAAGCTAATCAAATTTCTGTAGTGCATAGCCAATTGCATAAAACCCCACAGACCACCCATATAAGAAGACCAATTTATGACCACAAACCAGAAAAGGGTATCCAATAACCATATAGGCCCAATATCCAACCTAACAACAATAAACTTGAAATAAAAACACAGGTCCAGTTCATCAGTCAAGCTAAGCATGATGAAAAAGTGCAGCAATCTAATTCTACATAACCAACTATAACCCATAGCGCAATTCAGACCAAAACAAAACAAAAGACCAGCACAGAAACTACGGTTCGGTTCTGTAGTGCATAGCCTACTATCCACCAACCACCAAAAAAGTAGACCAGCGCAAAAGCTAACCGAGTATCTGTAGTGCATAGCCAATTGCATAAATCCCACCAAAACACCCATATAATAAGACCCGCACAGGTTATTAACCAAAGACCAAAGAAAATTTTTACCTAAAGTGTCTGGTACTTCAACTACCCCAAGACCACTATAAGAAAACATACCTTGAGTCCAGCAACCACCTGTAATGCATAGTCCACAAATGTCCAACCAAAAGAACCAGCAAGTATCAAAGGTATTGTCATCACATTCAAACACTTGGTTACATTTCCAAAATCCAGTACCCAAGCAGACCCAGCGGACCCAACACCTACTCAAAACAATAGGCCTGTAATGACTAGTAAGATAAACAACATCAGTACAATAGCAGTTAGACCCATGATTCCAATCATTTCGCCAAGTACCCTGATAAAACCAAACACTTTGGTAAAGCCCCCACATCTGCACATGATTCAATAACATCATGTGCAGAACAATACCATACATTATTCTATGTAATCCCATCAGAAAACCCATTTAGACCCATACTATCACCACCATTTATGCCTTTCACATGAATTTTCCACAAGTTGGCAGCCTTTTCAACCTCACGGGAATACTTAATACTCAAACCCATCAACTTATGTCTCACGGTATCCACGATGACTTTAAAAACCAAATCTTCAGTTCTGAACTCATTTCTAAATATTCGACCATTTCTTTCCTGCCAAATGTAGTAAACCGCAGCACCAAATACTAATCGTTGAATAACACTCCAAATAGAACTATTAGCAGTTTTAATAGATATCCCCGAAACAATCTCAGCCCAAACATAAGAAAACTCCTCAAGCTTACACAAAGGCTTAAGGTTGTCCCAAATCATCCTAGAAAAACTACAACAGAAAAATAAATGGCTATGGGTCTCATCAACAAGATTGCATAATGGGCACAAAGTACTAGAAATGTTGAACCACCTGGAAATTCTGTCCCTAGTTTTAAGACGCCCCCTCATAGCCATCCAAAGCACAAAGGCATGCCTTGGAATACATTGAGAAAACCAAACGTGCTTATGCCACAAAACCTTAGGACTATCTAACCTCAGAGCTTTCCAAGCTTCCTTGACACTAAACTCCGCTTCCTTATTCTTCTTATTAACCCATATAAGCTTATCATTACAATCACTACTTAAGCTAGGAACCGGGACACTCAAAACCTCACCAAATAAATCATTCCACTCAGAAGGCCACTTCCATCCATTCTCATCAATAAGATCAGCCACCTTGTCATTCATATCAAACCCCTGCTCAGTAATAAAACTATGGGTGATGAGTTTACACAAGGGGCCGTTCATGTGCCATTTATCAAACCAAACAGAACATTCCCTACCATCACCCAACTTATAAGCAACGAAACAACGAATCTTATCCCTAAGGCTAAGAATCTGATTCCAACTCCATGAACCATTCACACACTTAACATCGTACCAAATATTCCTGCCCTTAACCCTATAAGCGTGCACCCATTTTACCCACAGCGAATCCTTTTTACTTATAACATTCCAAAGGTGTTTGTTCATTAAAGCCTTATTCATAAGTCTAAGAGGTTTAAGACCAAGACCACCTTGGTTTTTGGGCTTACAAATATCTTTCCACGCCACACTAGCAATTCCACTCCCATCACCCCCACCAGACCATAAAAACTTTTAGAGTAACTTATCAATACTATCACAAACATAAGAAGGCAGCATAAACATAGAGGCCCAATAAACGTGAAGCGAAGCAAGCACAAAAGCAATAAGTTGAAGTCTACCCGCAAATGACAAAGTTTTGTTCCTCCAATCATGAATTCTATTTTTAACCTTTTCTATCAAAACTTTGCAGTCAATATTACGAATTCTCTTGCCCGTTAAAGGAATGCCTAAGTATTTCATGGGAAGCTCACCAACATTAAAAGGCATGGCAAGAAGAATCCTAGCTTTAACTGCCTCAGAAACATTCCCAAAAAAAGCTGAACTTTTAGCAGGACTAGGGTATAAACCTGAGGTCATAGCAAACTCATCTAACGCCCTCCTTACAATACTAGCAGAAATTTCATCACCATGGCATAAAAGTAACAAGTCAATCGCAAAACATAGATGGGTCAATAACAGCTTCTTACAGCCCCAATGATAACGAAATCTAATATCTTTCCTAATCTGTCTTTTAACCATTAAATTAAAAACTTCCATAACAATAGTAAAAAGGTAAGGCGACATAGGGTCACCCTGCCTCAGCCCCCGTTTACTCTTAAAAAACCCATGCAATTCCCCATTAACACAAATAGAAAAAGAAGCGGAAGTGAGACATACCATGATCCAGTGCACCATAGCGTTATGAAACCCAAATCTGATCAGAATGGTCTTTAAGAAATTCCAGTTCACGGTATCATAGGCTTTCTGAATATCGACCTTGAATGCACACTTGCTTAGCTTACTGTTCCAACTATAGCCCTGCATAAGCTCTTGAGCCAAGAGGATATTATCGATGATCTGTCTTCCCGGAATAAAAGCACACTGGTTGCTATCAGTCAACTCACATAAACCTTCTTTGAGTCTATTTGTGATAACTTTACTAATACATTTGTAAATTACATTCCCACATGCAATAGGCCTATAATCCGAAACCTTAAAAGGAACTTTGATCTTAGGAATGAGAGAGATGAGGTTGGCATTGAACTCTCCAAGTAACTTCCCAGAACTAAAAAAATCCTTAACTGCTGCACAAACATCGCTGCCCACAATACTCCAAGCAGCTTTAAAAAACTTGGAAGTAAAACCGTCCGGGCCAGCGGTTTTGTCTTCATCAATGCTGAACATTGCCTCCTTAATTTCAATATCTGTGACAACTCTAACCATATTGACTGCAACCAAAGGATCAAGCTTCTTGGTGAACAACTCATCACAGTCATCAATGGGAAACACATCATCTTCAACACCCAAATTTTTTTGAAAATGATTAACGAAGCAACCCGGAACATTATCATCATAGTATTTATTACCCTGCTCATCATGAACAACCTGAATTCTACTCTTATTAACTCTGCCCTTTAGCACATTATGGAAATACGACGTGTTTTGATCCCCATCTTTCAACCACTGAATCTTGTTTTTTGCCTCAATAAACACTCATCATCCCTAACTGCCTCCTTATAAGCCTTACAATAAATGATCTCCTCTTCTCTAAGACTACTATTATTGGGCTCTTTATCTAAGTTTTGTTGGACCCTCTTGAGCTCTACCCTTAAAGCTTTCACCTTACTAAACACATTCCCATTAACTCTATTCAAATTTCTCATATGCCTCTTCATATTTTTGAGTCTTTTGGCCAAAATAAACATATTAAAACCTTGAACACTAATACCCCAATTATCTCTAACCGTAGGAAGGAAACTATCCTTATCAGCGAGAAAATTAGAAAACCGAAAGGACCTAGGCTTAGGAGACTTAACAGAGGGATAAACTAAAATAGCGGGGCAATGATCCGAAGTAACAAAGGGCAAGAATTCAGCAAAATAGTTATTATAAGACGCTATAAAACTACTATTACCCAAGACTCTGTCTAATTTCTTTAGAATACCAGTATTAGGATCCTTTCGCTTTTGAATCCAAGTATAAAACATACCTTTGCTAGTAATATCTTCTAATTCCAAATTCTCTAAACAATTTCTGAAATCATCAACATCTTTAACTTTGACAGCATAGATATCTGAGCAATCACCAATGTTCAAAGCGACGTTGAAGTCACCCAGAAGAGCCCACGGTTCACCATTGACTACCTTACTGTGATCCACTAAATTACCCCATAGAGCCTTTCTTTCACCTTCAAAATTCTTAGCATATACAAAAGTAACAAACTGCTTCCTGTGATCGTGAGCAAAACTAACTTCAAAATGCATAGCCTGCTCAAAATGAGAAATCAAGTTAGCATTAATCACATTAGTATCCCACCCCACCATAATCCGACAAACACTCCTACAGTCCACAATATTGGAAACCCAAGACCAGTTAGCAAATACGACATCACCAACTGGTTTGACGAATTACTTCCTAAGACGAGTCTCAACCACTGCACACATACTAATACCTTCCTCCCTAATTAACTTTTTCACTTCATCTTGTCTCGTGGTTTTAGAGAGACCACGAATATTCCAAGAACCTATCTTAATTATCATTGAACAGTAGATGAATGTGATGCAAAAGCATTACCAGTTTGCGCCATAGTACTGTCGATAACATTAGAAACCTCATTCTGTGACATGAACTGAGCAGACGCACTAGTGTCCTCCTCCACTTCACTAACAGAACAAGAATCTCCCATCTCAACATGATGACCATTAATACGGTCATTTTTGATGTCATCACATCTACTCAAATAATATTCCAACATATCTTCTGTCCAATCCTCACTGCACTCATTATCCAACGCCTTATTAGATAACAAGAAAAGGTCAACTTTAACAAGATTCTGCTCTTTTTTCAACTCCTCAACCTTAGCTAATTCCGCTCTATACGCTTCATCATAAAACTTGTCAACAGAAACATCATTTTTATCATGAGTAGTCGAGATAGAGTTCTTCCACATCATCTCAGCATTCTATTGGGCATTCTTATCGAGATTCCTGTAAAGTTGACTGATTAGATTAGCCAAACTACTCATTTTAGATTCCAATCGCCTAACAGCTGAATCACTCTTCTTAAATCTATTGTTCCACTTAACTGAGTAAAACTGAACCATGTCATCATTCCAGCTTTTCAACAAATTCTCCTCAATAGGAATACCCGTCTTACAAGCCTTGATCACTTTTTCTTTCACCTCTTTCCATAAATCAGTTTCCTCATCCACACCTTCATCCCTTAGCAAATCAAACCTATTACTAGTAGTAACTTCCTTAACCCCAACCGACTCATTAGCACTAACACCCTCACCACCTTTGTTACCCTTAGTATTCTTGTTACCATTAATAGGCACCCTACCATTCTTGTTTCCCTGATTCTTATTTGCCACATTCATCTTAGGTTCAACATTTCCACCCTTAACCTTCCCATCAGAACTAGTAGCACCCTCATTAACCTTCCTTTTACCCTTGCTAGTAGGCTCACCGTTTTCATTAACAATCACACTTTCATCCACATTGCCCACTTTTCCACTAATAACAGATTCTGACTTTTTATTACCCTCTTTAGCACCCAAATTACTCCCATTAGAATTACCCTTATTATTAAATGCACCCCCATTGTTACTAATACCTCTTCTAACATTATAACCACTAAAAGCCCCTTGACGAGTATTATTAGCAGCAGCCCTATAATTCCTACGGTTGACAGCATACTGCCACCCCTCTTCGCCATCACCAACTCCATCACTCCCCTTGCTATTACTCTGCTTACCATTAGTAGCCTTAACGTTTTCCCCATTCTTATTAACTGCACTAACAGTGTTCACCTTCCTAGCACACTCACTAACATAATGACCAAAAACCTTGCATTCTTCACACCTTGGTGGAACCCAAGTATACTCAACCCACAACTTAAGAATTTTCTCCAAACTTTCATACCACAGCTCAACACCATCAACTAAAGGCTTACTTGAATCAATTTCAACCAAGAC